>CM029602.1:57531338-57763405 GCA_017311375.1 Mytilus coruscus
AAGGACAAAAGGACAAAGATGTGATATGATTGGCAATGAGACCCTAAGGACCAAAGGACAAAGATGTGATATGATTGGCAATGAGACCCTAAGGACCAAAGGACAAAGATGTGATATGATTGGCAATGAGACCTTAAGGACCAAAGGACAAAGATGTGGTATGATGGGCAATGAGACCCTAAGGACCAAAGGACAAAGTTGTAAACAATCACAGGAAGTCTAGTTTAACATATGAACAAGTTTGATATAAAAAAATTACAATGTAAATTTTACCAAAAGGGTGTTACTCTTATTCTGAGCAAGCTTAGGTCAAACAGTGAGGATTTCAAGTTATTGTACCAATCTACTAAAATGACTATCATTCCTTTGAAAATTTATAACAAAAATAGCAGTCTTTTTGTTGTAGACTATTTCCTATGGCTATTAAAATCAGGACTGCAACAAATTCATAAGGGTGTTGCCATTTTCATCAGAAGACAATTCATTTATTTCTATGACAAGCAAAAGTAAACTGTATTGAAAAGGGTTATATATTCATGAACATTCCAAACTGCCTAAACCTAGTTTCCTGCAAAAAGAAGGGGTATTTTCCATACGTGCACATTCCCAAACAGTTATTACTACGTGAGTGTCCTGCACGAAAAAAAGGTTATTTTTGGTGATTATTTTATTGGTGGTTAATACCATAGTAAAGTATAAAAATATCATACAGCTGACTATACAGTGGCCTCATTATCAAACTTTATCATATATTTACTACCAAATACAGAAATTTTGTATATCTAATAAAGGTTCTTTCCTCCAGTCTGTATCATCTACCCTGTATCGCATACCCCATATTGCATAGCTAAACCTGTATCGCATACAACATATCCACCCCTTTTGGAACATCTCGAGACTGTTTCCGGAACTCCTCAGTTGTTATCCGCTTGAAATTTCAGAAGACGACAAAGATGTTGACCCTCTTCATGCTGCCGGATGGACACATGTGTTCATTATTTAATTTATGCAAGCACTTTTTCAGTAATGCATCTTTTTCAAATAAAAGACCAAAGATTTATATATAGTTTAATCTTTTTCTGAGGCTTCTCCAATGTTACGTCACCAGTATGTGACGTCATTTCTCTAATTCTTCGTCAATTTATCCCTTTCTGCACCCATTGTATAAAAAAAATTTAATCAACGTGTGGTTCGTTTGATCTCAGTTCTTCATTGGTTAAAATCCTTTTATGATGTCGAATTTTCTTGCTTTCCTCTGAATTTCCTATTGTGAAGGCATGAAAAAAGGCGACCATGCCTGATGATGTCACTTAGAAAGAACACATCTTTTTACAGATCATTCTAAAAGAAGGAATAACTTTACCTGCGTATTGTTTGAAAATCATTAGAGAAACAGATTCCACCACCAGATCTCGTGTAATACGATATTTATCCACTCTCGACAGTTAAATTTTAAATATTTAAAAAGCTCGGCGACCCTCGCGTTTTAAATTTGAAAATTTAACTGTCTCGAGTGGATAAATATTGTATCACACTCGATGCAGTGGTAGAATCTATATATATCCAATGACCTCCAGTTGCCGTATTTTCTGGCATGATACTAAATGTAGCCACATGAAATATGTGCCAGCAAGAGGGCTAAGCAGCAGTCTGTTAGGGGACAACCATCTAGTTTTGAGGGGAGGGGGATGCTGGCAAATTTGATGAGGTCAGAATATTTATTTCAAACCTAAAGGCGGCTAGATTATTTATGTTCACTCAGACCAGGCCAGAATATTTTTTTTCTTCTCATCCCCAAATTGACTCAAAATCTGCCCCTCTTCGCTACCCCTCAGCATCAACTTTTCACCTCTAAAGTAATTTATCTTTTGTGATACAGATCACCTTTTTTAAGGATACACATACAACTTCAAAGATCTTCAAAGATCTTCAACAAATAGAGCAGTCAAAATGAAGTCTTGAATAGATATATATTCTGTTAATATGAAAATATAATACCACTACAATCGAGGGTTGGTCCAAGAAAAAGAGGGTTGTTATTATCCAAAATGGTAAAATTTCTGGCTAGCGTAGAGAGTCATTTTTTTGTGGAAGATTTCATAAACAAAATTATATTTATTCAAATCAAAAGGAGGGGGATGTTCACTGCTATCCCTCAAAACAACCACTGATAATACTTCTTTTGTGGATTTTCTGTTAATATTGGATAGTTTGTAAATGATAACAAAAATGTATTAGGGGCCAGAATATTTATTTTCACGTGTGATAAGACAAGTTTATTTATTTTTCACCTAAATGGGGACCAGAATATTTATTTCTAAAATCTGCCAGGACCCCACCCCAGAATCAAATGGTTGTCCCCTTATATATCATGAATCTGATTTTGTTAAAATATATGATAAACAGATCAATACATGGAAAAATCTGTATCGCATGCTGTATCACAACTCGACCAATATCAGCCCTCGGGACTGATATTGGTTTCTTGTGGTGATACAGCATGCGATACAGATTTTGCCATGTATTATTCTATATGTACCATATTACAAAATGGGAGGTAACTGACACGATGAAATTTATGTTTGAAGCCAATTTAACCTCCTAAAGTTTTTCATCAATTTGAATTAAATAATAATAAACAAAATGTTGACAATAATTTTAACATAGACATAACTGTTTTAAGGTAGATTGGGTGTCTTTGACCATTTTGGATTGTAAATTAGCAAAACAAAATCAGTCTAGATCTTTATTAACAAAAAGCAAATTTTGACAGAAGAATGTAACTCATTTGTAATACTTTACATCTAAATGAGGAAATTTATGTGTTTATCTTATTATATCACTATTTTGAAGAATACAGAACATTTTTAATATGATTCAATTTTTTTTCAACTTTGCCATGGGGAGATAACTCAATAGATAACATTACTTAAAAAAGGAATGTGCTGGGAATTTACACATTTAGCTTTTAAGCAAGACACCAAGTCTTGTGACCCAAATTTTTCATTCTTTAAAGCATTAGAATTATCTTCTCAGATTTTTTCTTAAAATTCTATCTTCTAGTTTTCTTTCTTAACACATAAAATAGATTTATCCATGTATAATCTATACAAAATCTCAGAAGTTTGCACAACCTGTAGCTTGAAAAAAAGTTCTGTCACCCATACTTTTTATAATATTTTTGAAAATGCATGCTATAAAATACAATATGGTGATTTTTAAAAAAATTCCATCCATTTCAATTTAGACCCCCTGATCTTCCTTTATGAGAGTTTATATATTTTGGAGTCACATTAATAATAAGACTAATATTTGCAAGCATGGGAACCTAATGCATCTTCCATTCATATTTTTTGCAAAAAAACTTCACTGATATAGCAACAGACCACAGGTGAATACATATGGTTACAAGAGCACAATTATTTGTTTACACTTTACCGCCAAGTTTTTTACCCCAATATGGTACTCAGAATAGAATCCTGTACAGCTTCTGATTGGATGATACAGGATTGGAATTACTTTTAATCGAAAGCTTATCCAATTAGGTTTAAAAAATCCAGAAAATCAAATTCACATTTTACAAAGTATAGAAAATATCTTCCATTTCTGCAAGTCAGAGCCATTAAAAATATGCCTTTTTCATTAAGCGAAAAAAAAAGATGATCTTTTTCAACTGCATTTTAAGTCAATTTTTGCCACATGACCATATATATTTTTTTGATTGCTTTGCAACACTGGCATTTGTAGTAACAGGAACTGCTACCTGTTTTTTCCTAGTGTGTGTAGTCTTCGAGAAATAAAACATGGAACACCACTGGTACCCTATGGAAAATGCATTACGAATAATTGCGCTCTTGTAACCATATCTGTCTGTTATGGGTAGTATACTGCATATTAATTTCTGTTTCAGAAAAAATAACTCTGGGATATCTAATTGTTTCATTTCAAATAAACTTTAGAATTGGTCTGCAATTATAACATTAGTGTTGATTTTGTCTGGAAGTGAAAATATTTTCTTGTGTCTTTAATATTTGATTATCACTAAAATAATATAATGTGTTACAATTAATAATGCAACAAACCAAACTCATATGTAATATAAAACAGATCTGTCATACAATCAACCCTCAAACACATTACCCATTTTTCATTAGCAGTCCTACTTAAACTGGAACTAAAACGCAGGTTAAGTCTCATTGGGTTGACTGTAAAATTAACATGTAATGGCCATGTTTGTTAAGTGTGATCATAGAATCTTGTGGAATAACTCACATCATAACTCACATTATATTTTGAAAGGGAAATAGTGTTTGTCACCATATTTCAACTGTATTAGTTGATTACAAAAATATCTTATTCTATTAAAAAAAGACAGTCTGGATTATAATAAGGTGTGACAAATTTAGAACAGTAATTGTTAAAAGTTACATAAGACTGTAATTTCAGACATCTTAAGCATTGTTGATAATTACAACATTTAAGTGTTAAATATTTGTCTCATATTTTTCAGGTGTAAAAGACTCATTAAAATCAGGAAAATTTGTTCATCATCAAGCTAATAATTACACTGTGCAGTCTAGGCGGGAGGTGATATTCACATAAAGCCTATGTGATGGGTTCCGCCTATGACAATTATTTGACAACAATAATATCTGTGAAGATTCTTTCTTCACACTTTACCAATGACATAATGAAAAGAAACAACAATAGACTTCTGTAAATTCTTGCAATATTTGATGAAATATAAGTAACTATGAAACTTCAATGGAAACAATTAGATATAAATTACATCCTTAGTAAACACCCACAAGTTTCTTACATAATACAAAACTGAGAAAAAAAATTGTTTTGTGGTCAACTCTATCGGTATTCCTGCTTGTGTATGTAGGAATAAAGAGGCATATCTGAACATGTATTGATGACTCGAAGCCTGGTGTCATGTCTCCTTATTTTCTAAGGAGTATACTGTAAAACTCCTACCTGGCATCTCAGGTATCCATTGATTCAGAAGATCCCAAAAAAGATCTTAACATTTTCCCTATAGGCTTAAATGGAAATGCACTCTATTAACATATACATCTGTTGCTTCCCTAGAACTAGATTTATTTAAAGCCCATTCAATACCCCAAAAAATGTTCCTGTTATGAAATAGGATAAACCTGGAGAGAGAAATTAATAAAACCTCCTTATTTTAAACCAGTTAGAGAAAGATTTTTAACTGAATTAAACAGTGAAAAGTCAAAAAAAATGTGGCATGTATCATCAAACCTTACTTTTAAACAAAAAATGATTTTCCACAACAAGCATATCAACATGCAAGAGGTTTCAAGAAAAAAGAATTGTTCAGTCATACCTGCCTAATATCAGCAGGGCGAGGAAGACTTTTCCACATATTTCCTTAAATAGGTACTATTATTATTATGTTAAACTAAGTTTCTGGTCCCCTTATTGGTTGGATGGTCTCCTCCAAGGTGACAAACATAACTATGTAATTATATACTATAAATCAACTGTTTTTTGCAGATACTTTGTTTGCGTCCAGCTCTCTTGGGATTATTTTTTTTTTACCTGATTTTCTTACTTTTTTGTTGTATTCATATAAGAGTTAATCCAAGTTTGACATACTTGAGACGATTTATATTCATGTTGGCTTTTTACTTGTGAAAGTTGCAAAACTATTGTAAATTCAGAAATTATTGCGTGCATTTATTATTGCGATTTTTGAAAAATTAACAAAAATGTGAGTTTAACTATTGCGATTTTGAAAACGCTACATACAGATATATGTATTTGATATCAGAATGCGAGTTTTTATTATTGCGATACTCAAGTAGTTGCATTTAATAAAAACCTCACAATAATTTCTGAATTTGCAGTAAATTGCTCACAAAAAATGATTTGGTTTACAGTAAGACCCCAAAAGAGAAGCCAATCATAATAGTTTTTTTTCATGTTATTGAACATATCAAGACTGAAAAATCTCTCACAAGCCAAAATCCTCTGATGAAGAGTACGACTTATAGGAGAGGGGCTACTTTACCTCACAAAAAAATCTGTCCAACAAATTTTCTTCAAATTGGTACTACCATTCTCAATAACTATCTATAGAAATGTCCTAAAGAAGACATTTGCAGTGGTTTGGTCTAATTTGTTGAGGCCTTTGTCAAATTTGATGATGTTTGACAGATAAGTGAAAGAAAATGGACACCAAGTGATAGCAAAAAGACCACACCACTTTATACCAAAAATGTTTATCTGTTTAATTTAAAATTACAGAAGACACAACCACAAGTGGCGACTAAATAATATATTTTTTGGGGGGCTCAATTCAGCAATTGCTATCAACTTATTATAAAGGTCCTGTATCATATTAATTTGTATGAACAAAAAACTTCAATGATGGTGTACTGATATAACACATAAAGGCATCATTGATCAAAGTCCTTTGTGCCCAGGTAAGCTTTATAGTCTGAAATTACATCTTTTCTAAAATGATCAAGCTAAATTAATTTCAGAAAAAAATTTGTTTTGAAAAGTCCTTGTGTGAAGTGTTTTATTTAAGGATAATGAAATATGATTAAATTTATCTTTAAAATTCAATCAGGGCATTTAGTGCAAATTTCTGTTTGATTGAAAAACAATTAAGTCAGGAAGTACAAACCTACAAGTACCATTTGTATCAACTGAAATTTTACAGTTGATATTTCATGTTTGAATTAAACATGCATTTGTATTATGATATCATATTCATCCTATATACTGACACTTCCCTTTTGTCTAACCCTAAGAAAATTCAATGTCTGGGATTTGATTGATTGATTGTTGTTTGTTAAACATCCGGTGGCAAATATTTGATAAATTTACTATAAACTCCCTCCCTAGTCAAGCAATTTTTTTTTTAATTGAAAGGAAAAAAGTATCAATGTGTAATTTTTTTTTACATACACGCATTGTATTTTCAAATAGGTGAAGGATTTCTGACCATAATTTTTAATCTGGGACACAAAACTTTAAAATAAATATTTTAATCCATTACAAAAATTATCTCTGGTGAATTATGGTAATGTTTGGCATTTTTGCCATCGATCCATGTTAATAAACCAATTTGTAGTACAAGTTAACAATTCTATGGCCTGCTCAAAGACAGACAACGCCTTCTTATCCATTGTGTGAGTTTTTAAATGGAGAACATGATGTATTGTTATATCCATTGATCGGTATAAAACTTATATAAACCAGCCTTTCACGGGGTCACCTAACTGAAAAAACAAGGGCGGAGTGACACAGCTTACATGAGTTCCTGGTTGGTTTGAAAAAATCACTGAGTCATAAACTTTTCAAAAATGTACTTTATGCTTTCAAATACACCTGCTCGGTTTTGCATAATAAGTATTATTATATTTCTTTTCAAACAGAAGTTTAAATTCTAAAAAGATATAATGGAGCTTTTGTAAAACTGTATTGTAATCTGACATCTTACATAATACATTTCAATTTGAATATCAAATCATTTTCAGTAGTCAGTAAGATGATGGGTGGTAAAATTTAAAATCCGACCTAATATGACAATAATTTTTCTATGGGTAATATTTTTTATTCCTGTAAAAGAAAACCTGGTCTTAATACATGCTACCACCTATTGATGTGGACTATAATTATAAAATATTACTTCACAAATTGTAAAATCATACATTTTTTTTTTAAAACACCGTTTAGAATTACATCAAGTGCAAAAATGCTTACGTACATCAATTCACATCCCAATCTATAGATTTAATTTCTCTATTATTCCTAACATGAATAGTTATAATTATCACATCAATATATCTTCAATTGCTATTCAATTTTTTACCATGTCTAATTTTGAGAACAGATTTTATTGATAGCCTATGTCAAAACTTTATATTAAAACAAATCTCCAATTTTGCTATTCACACCTTAAAAGTAATTGTTATTTTATGTTTATCTTCATAAAATAATGACAGCTTGTTTATCAAGATGAAAAAGAGAAATTGAGTGACTATTTAATCATCATGAGATATTGTTAAAAAAATATAGATTTGTTTCATCTTTGATTTTCATTAGACTCCTTGTTAGAAATGTCGGGTGCCCTCATAGATTTTTAAAATCTTTTTGAAGACTGGCATTAAATTAACACCAAGCCCTGTTTTAAAAATCAAGTACTCAATCAATGCATTCAGAAAAAGAAAATGTGGAATTGCATAGACTTATAAGTATTTGATCAAACGTTTTAATATTTCCAATACTGCAAATTAAATGGTTGTTTTAATGATAGACTTCTGTACTTTTGAATGTTTTGTAGTCATTATTTGACACATAAATGGTATCACCAGAAAGAATTATGATTCATAAACTATTTCAGTTGTTTAAATTATATTTGTTTGTAATTTTCCTCTCTGTAGATTTTGCAAATGTAAGGTGATTTTGAATTAGGCTGTTAAATATAAAATTCATTTAAAACCACCTAATGACATACATTTAGCATAATTTAAGCTCAATTTTTTGGCTTTCAAATACAGATAATGCCTTTTATGAATGTATTACTATTAAATTAAATGATGAAGCTTTGAAACAGTAAATTGATATATATTTTATAAATTTTGATAAAAGGCATCTTATTTCCAATGGTTTCATTTAATCTTAAAATTTCACATTAATTCAAATTTTTAATATAATCAAATATTCAATTTTTATGATCATGAAAAAATTAGAAACGGAAAGAGTAATTAACTTGAAAAAAAAATTCTAAAACAAGCAAACCAATGTCATACTGTCATGAACTCATCAAGGAAGAAAAGGTCAACATCATTCATTTCTTCAGGTTTTTTACTTGTTTATGTTTTTGTTTGTATTTATCTTTTGGTCTAATGTGCCTGGTTTATATGTGACAATGAGTAAAAACAAAAAGCAAAAAAAAGGTAAAATTACCTAATTTTTTTTTACAAAAATACAGTACTATATCAATCAAAGATTTGAGAGTAGATACAAAGATTATATTAACATCGTGACATGAGAAGAAAAAGTTTACTACAAAACACCTGACAATTAAAAAAAGGCCTTTTGTTTATGATTGACGAGATTATTTTTTTCTAAACATATTAAGTATAAGGGCCATTATTATGTCTATTCTGCTAAAACTTTGTGTAGATGGTTGATTACAAGTATGTACTGGGCATTACCAGTTACACCCACTTTATTACATCCAGAGACTTATAACATACATAACATTATAAACATTGCATTGCACGTTTATTCTATATTTCTGTTTCCTACATACCTGTAAACCTATTTTTACCAATGTAGTTTTATAGATTATTGATAGAAACATTAATGTGAAAAAAATTGCATACAGCTCTAATAAAGTCAGTTATTCAATCCTTAAACCACTCATACAAATCAATTTTTAAATTTCTCACAAGAATGAGGAAGTCATAAAGGGAATAAAGATCAAAGGTTTGTAAAACTAGGATCACAATATCAAATTAGGAAAATCTTGTGTGTGTTACTAGGAAAGACATAAAAATAACCCTTCCCTAAATAGGATAATTTTTTTTCTGTGAAACTTATCAATTTTTACTCATTAAAGTTATACAAATAGAATACAGATTTCAACATATTCAATTTTGAATGGGAATATGATTTTGAAATATTCAATATATATTCATGGTCTCTGCTGTGTTTACAGAGGCAAACTCGTCAAGAAATTTTCAATTTGAATCAAGAATTTGAAAAATGTCAGTAATAAGGAGAGTAATCAAGAGAGACAACCTTATAAGTCATACAACAAAATCAAAGGTATTTTAAGGCAGTCATTACCACGAAATTCAACCTCTCCCCATAGGTTAATCTTACTACATGTATAAGGTCTCATTTCCAATGTTGAAAGGGTAGATGGCTTAAAGAGAGGGTACTATTGAAAGATATGTTTACTTATGTCCATTTAAAATTCAAGGGACTTTAATCTCTGAATTTTGCAAAGAACATAGAAGTCCAGGTAATCGGCTATCTCTGATTTAGACTCTTGTTTTAAACTTAAAATATCATCAGAGTTTATCTTTGTAATCTGATTCAACCAAGATTTCACAAAGCAGAAGTTTGAATGTACTTCCCATCAGAATTCTGTGTTAAATTGTTTTATGGTGGTCATCTTGAATTTCAAATTTGACTGAACTATTAAAATGAACAAATTTAGGACACGTTTACCTGATAACCTTGTCTATTTATGATTCTAGTCTGAGGAAGAGTGTAAAATTTGATGATTTTAAAAATGTTTCCTATAAAAATGTAAGTCAAAGTATTGTACATTGATTGAGGTTTACATTATTTGGCTGACAATAAAAGAAAAAGCTATAGCATGATAAGCAGTAGTTGTTGAAAAAGCACAAAATCAGGGAAATAAATGTTATCATTCAATCTAAACTTTGACCTAAAAATTGTATAATACTCTAAATACAGGCCATTTATTATATCTAAATTTTCATCAAAATCCAAAAGGATGTTCTGTATTGCATAATCCATATAACATTATTTAACTTAACATGGCATAATATGTGATTATTAAGCTTGTCTCACGCATTCATTTGTCCCAATTATGCATGTACTATTTGACACTGGACATTAAGCAAGCAAAAATCAATCAATCAATCATGCCTTCATCAAATACATATATTAGTGTTGTCATTGTGTTTGTTTAGACCTCTTTTCTGAATATAAAGCTAAGACCAAAAAAAAACATAGCCAAGACAATAAGCCATGAAAGTATAGTTAAATGATATTATTAAGATATGGAGATTCTCACTTAAATGCACCAAACTACCCAGCTATATTTGTGTGTGTGACCTAGTATCTGACAGCTGAATTTAGATGTAAAAGTAATTTATGTTATTCCAAAACAGTGAAATATAGGTCATAGTGACCTATCACTAGTGACAAGTTGACAAACTAATCTATATAACCATTTACAGTGTTTCATCAAAGTTAAAAAAACTTTACTTTGAAATGACTATGATCAATTTTTTTTTCGATATGTCACAAAATAAGTAGACAATGTCACAAAATCAAACTTCAATCTTATTAGTTCAGCTTTATTCAACAAGAGCTTTATTAACAGAAACCTTCCAAACTAATAGATCCAAGAAGCAGATTCATTTGAATTCTTAGAGTACATCACTTAGCAAGAATCTGGTGACATCTGTTCAAAATGGAGGTTGACCTAGAGAATACAATACACAATAGATGATAAAAAATTTACCTGGACACATCAGCTCATCTGATCTATCTGAACACTGATGAATCCCATCACATATCCACGATCTACTGATACATCCACTTCCATCTGAACAGCGGAATTGTCCTGCAACACACGCTGATGTCTGACACACAGAGCTATAACCTATATCACAATTATTTAGTGTCCAACGATATTCTCCATAGTCAGATAAAGTTGTTGTCATAACAGTACATAGATCATATTCTGAAGAAGAAAAAAAGCATTTATTATGCATGATAATGATATGTGGAGAAACTATGAAATAAACTGATATGTGTGATGTTCAACATAAAAACTGTACGATAGTCTGAAAAATAGTAACTCAAAATAATTGATGGTCTTTTGTAGATGAAACTGGTATCTGGAGTACAAAATTATAACACTGGTATCATTGATATAAAAAATAAGAAGATGTGGCAATGAGACAACTATCCACCAGAGACCAAATGATTTAACAACTATAGGTCACTGTACGGCCTTCAACAATGAGCAAAACCCATACCCCATAGTAAGCTTTTCATTTTTTGTTTTGTACATAAATCAGGCCATTAGGTTGAATTGTTTTACATTTATTCATTTTAGGGCCTTTTATAGCTGACTATGCAGTATGGGTTTTGTTCATTGTTGAAGACTGTACAGTGACCTATAATTGTTAACTTCTATGTCATTTGGTCTCTGGTGGAGAGTTGTCTCATTGGCAATCATACCACATCTTCTTATTTTTAAATGTAAAACCGTTCAAACGAGAGAACTAGTATAGTGTAAAGACATCATAAACAGTCAGCAAAAAACATGACCTTGTGCAATGTCAAAATATATAAAAAATCGATATATAAAATCGATAGATTGTAGAACCGTGAATATACATGAATGAGTTTATATATACATGTAAATACTATCCTTAGCAAACTGAAATATAGTATCAGATTGAGATCTCCCTTTATTCATAGTTTAGTTACATTCCTAACTTGGTGGAGGCAACTTCCAAAGGGAGGTAAGGATGTACTATAGACAAGTCTTTATAGTGTTAAACCTTCCATTTTCAATTTTCTATCAAATACAGGTGATGACGACTCTAGTTCTTTACCTGATAACTTTCAATTACATAACATAGTCATATATTACAATTTTAGTTAAAGAATAAAAAAAAACCTTCCGCATCTAAACATTCACCTCAAAAAGTTTTTACATTTGTTCAAAGTGATAAGTAATGTTTAAATTCTATGAATATATAAGATGTGGTTGATTTCTCTATTTTACACCTATGTATGGTTAACATGAGATGTTGTATTGCTTGAATGACAAGAAGCAAGTGGTTATCCATACATTTAAATTAGACCATTAGTTTTCTCCTTTGAATTGTTTCACATTTTCATGTCAGGCTTTTTCTAGCCAGCCT
Source organism: Mytilus coruscus (assembly GCA_017311375.1). NCBI lineage: Eukaryota > Metazoa > Mollusca > Bivalvia > Mytilida > Mytilidae > Mytilus > Mytilus coruscus. The sequence continues at coordinate 57,544,028 of CM029602.1, forward strand.
ATACTTTACAGTATGGGTTTTTCTCATTGTTGAAGGCCGTAAGGTGGCCTATAATTGCTTACTACCAATTCATTTTAACTCTGGTAAATAGTTTTCACATTGGTTATCATACAACATCTCCTTATTTTTATATGTTTGTGGTATGTTAGGCAATCATTATATATCTCAGGTTTTAAAATGGTTTTTGCTCAGTGTTGAAGACATTCCACCACTGTTCCTGATGAAGAACAGCATAAAAAGTCTTGTTTTCTTGTTCTGTTAATGCCATTTGGTGATATCTTGTGTACAGATATTTAATAATCTAAATATGATATTGAAAAACTCTCTTTCTAATTCATTAAGTTTCTGGGGGGAAAGGGAACATGGTAAAAATAAAAGGGAGGGGTGACACATCATATATTATGCAATGTTTTTAATTTCTGAATGAAAGAAAATATTTGGAAATATTTTGATGTAGTTCATGCAAACCAATTAAGCTGTGGTCTGTTTAGGGGAAGTGTAACACCCTCTCATTCAAACAGAGACTAGACATGTAAAGTAATAAGATTACTCACTTTTTGAGGCCTTGTAGTAAGTTACAACGATCATAAAAGTGGGAAAAAGTATGATTTATATCTCTTTGATTTTGTTTGTGACAGGAAAATCAATTCCGACATACATGTTTTTCAAAATAAATGTACAATAATTATTAGTTCTGCATGTACTCATAATATAAGTCAGACTGTCTTAAATGGAAAAATTAATCACTTGCAGCATAAATCATTCATGTGTTAACCCATTTTTCTGACAAGTGGTGAATTTTGTTTGCATTGCTACTGTCAGATGTTTTTTGTAAATTTTTAGCTGTTTAAGTGTAGTAATTGTTAAAGTAACACAAAATGATTTAGACAAACAAATGTTATATTTACCAAACATTTGCCTAAACAATACTAATTTTAACAGCAAACAATTAAAATCTTATGTAACATTCTACACAGATGTTTTGCTATGAAACCTTACTATTAAAGAGTGCCCACAATTGAGACAGAAAAAAATCTGGAAAGAATGCAAGACTGAGAAATCTTAAGACACCTGAGGGTTATATTTACACGAAGATTGTCAGAGAATGGATATCACATCAAAGAGTGTCTATAGATCCCAGGTATTATAGAATGATAAAAAAATTCAAAAATGGACTAAAAGGTAGAAGCTAGGGTGTACACTGCCTTAACCAGGAACTAGGGTGTACACTGCCTTAACCAGGGTGTATACTGCCTTAACCAGGAGCTAAGGTGTATACTGCCTTAACCAGGAGCTAAGGTGTATACTGCCTAAACCAGGAGCTAGGGTGTACACTGCCTTAACCAGGGGTGTATACTGCCTTAACCAGGAGCTAGGGTGTACACTGCCTTAACCAGGAGCTAAGGTTTATACTGCCTTAACAAAGAGCTAGGGTGTACATTGCCTTAACCATGGGTGTATACTGCCTTAACCAAGATCTAGGGTGTACACTGCCTTATCCAGGAGCTAAGGTGTACACTGCATTAACCAGGAGCTAGGGTGTACACTGCCTTAACCAGGAGCTAGGGTGTACACTGCCTTACCCAGGAGCTAGGGTGTACTCTGCCTTACCCAGGAGCTAGGGTGTACACTGCCTTAATCATTAACTAGGAGCTAGGGTGTAGACTGCCTTAACCAGGAGCTAGGGTGTACACTGCCTTAACCAGGAGCTAGGGTGTATACTACCATAACCAGGAGCTAGGATGTTATACTGCCTTAACCAGGAGCTAGGGTGTACACTGTCTTAACCTGGAGCTAGGGTGTACACTGCCTTAACCAGGAGCTAGGGTGTACACTGCCTTACCCAGGAGCTAGGGTGTACTCTGCCTTACCCAGGAGCTAAGGTGTACACTGCCTTAACTAGGAGCTAGGGTGTACACTGCCTTAATCATTAACCAGGAGCTAGGGTGTACACTGCCTTAACCAGGAGCTAGGGTGTACACTGCCTTAACCAGGAGCTAGGGTGTACACTGCCCTACCCAGGAGCTAGGGTGTACACTGCCTTAACCAAGAGTTAAAGTATACACTGCCTTAACCAGGAGCTAGGGTGTACACTGCCTTAACCAGGAGCTAAGGTGTACACTGCCTTAACCAGGAGATAGGGTGTACACTGCCTTAACCAGGAGCTAAGGTGTATAATGCCCTAACCAGAGCTAAGGTGTACACTGCCTTAACCAGGAGCTAAGGTGTATACTGCCCTACCCAGGAGCTAGGGTGTACACTGCCTTAACCACGAGCTAGGGTGTACACTGCCTTAACCAGGAACTAGGGTGTATATTGCCTTAACCAGGAGCTAAGGTGTATACTGCCCTACCCAGGAGCTAGGGTGTACACTGCCTTAACCAAGAGCTAGGGTGTATACTGCCTTAACCAGGAGCTAAGGTGAATACTGCCCTACCGTGGAGCTAGGGTGTACACTGCCTTAACCAGGAGCTAAGGTGTATACTGTCCTACCCAGGAGCTAGGGTGTACACTGCCTTAACCAGGAACTAGGGTGTATATTGCCTTAACCAGGAGCTAAGGTGTATACTGTCCTACCCAGGAGCTAGGGTGTACACTGCCTTAACCAGGAGCTAAGGTGTATACCCACAAGCTAGGGTGTACACTGCCTTAACCAGGAGCTAAGGTGTATACTGGAGCTAGGGTGTACACTGCCTTAACCAGGAGCTAAGGTGTATACTGTCCTACCCAGGAGCTAGGGTGTACACTGCCTTAACCAGGAGCTAAGGTGTATACTGTCCTACCCAGGAGCTAGGGTGTACACTGCCCTACCCAGGAGCTTAGGAAAGGAAAGGATTTACTCAGTTTAGAGTAAAACTGTTTTCTTCTCTCATTTAAAAACTGAAACTTATACTTGTAATTTTGTGGGATACTATATGGTGATATAACTCTGTAGTATTCTGTTACTGCACTAGTGCCAAGGAAGTAATTCCTACCATACAACAATCCTACACATAAAATTATCTTGATTAATTTATTATTTTATTTATTTGTAGCCTAAGTGTACAAATTATAATGAAAAGTAATTTTAACTTCCATCAATTCAACCATACTGTTCATGATAGAGACAATTACTTCTTTGTAAGAACTACTCCTATACAATTAATAGAAAATACAAACCAGTAGATTGGATGGGTAGCTGGGTTGTCCAGAACCCATCTGCAGCCTCTGCTAGCTGTCCATTGGACCACCAAAATTCACCAGATTTCTTTCTTTGTAAACCTATCATATTAAAAAACAAAATTAAAGTACTTGTTATATACCAACTGATGGCCTGGTCAAAATGTCAAAGTTAAGAATCGGTAAAAGGATGGAAGGCATAATGCATTGATTCAAAATTATTTTTGCTTCTGTGTTTCAAACATAAAATGTGCATGGCAAATAAAAAATGACCTGAATGTAAATAAATACTATGAGTCATGTTATCTAATTAATAATTATTTACCCAAGGTTAATTACTTTGTCTGCTATTAGTTTTCAGCTTGTCAAATGTCACTTTCTATACCATTTATTTCACGGCCCTGTCAATCATTAACACAAATTGTGTACGATTTCTACTTAATTTTACAGTCAAAACAAATATACATGTAAAAAAATTACAAATATATTCATGTTCAAGTATATGTAAGGTTAAGTCGAACAAGAAAACTTGTATATGATGACCTAACTCTATACTTAGTACAAGAAAGGTACTTGATAATTTGCTAAAACAGTTATGTCAAATCAAACAAAGTATTTGTTTCAAGGTTTTATCACAATGTAATTTCAGAAACAGTCTTTATCATAAAGTAATGAGTATCTGCAATGTAATACTTCCTGTAGAATTGTAACAAAAGAATTCACGGTAGCATTCTAAAATTTTCAGATTTTCAAAAGGAGTGGGAGGGGAACCTGCAAAACTTTAAATCATGTTGATTTTTTTATTTTACTGCTGTTGCTTTATTCATTATGGTTTACAGAGCACTCTATACAATTCTTATATTCACAGCCAACATCGAGAAATTACATATAATCATGATAATCAAGTTATGTTAGGTTTCTTTATATTCCAATCAATTCAATGAGAACTGTAGGTAATTTTGTGTTTAGTTGTCAAAACTTCCCCATATGAAAAAATAATGTTTTGTAATGAGAAAATTAGAAATCTAAACCTATTACTAAATAAAATAAGAATTGCATAACTATAAGTGGTGTGAACTAATTTGGTCAAGTTTATATCCATTCATAAATAAAATCTAGTAGAAAGGATTACCAAACTTCACTTATTTAGAAAGGGCAAATTCAATGTTTGAAAATGAGAAAAACCAAAAATTACGGTGATAAAAAAACAAAATAAAAGCTGCATAACTATATATGACATCAAGTTTTGTTCCATTCCAATACAGGTATAGGATATTTTATGTGACAAACATCCTTAACCCGAAACCCCTTATATCAAACTAATAAAAACAAAAATACAGAAAAACATAACTACATGTAGTGAAATGTAATTCTGTCATATGTCATATGTGAGGTGCAGGAGATAGTTCCCCATATATAGAAATGGTAATGCTAGTGTGTAGAAACCCCATTAATCAATATGATGAAAAAAATAAATATGGAGGTGCACAACTACACATGGTATGAAGTAATTCGCCCATTGGAGTTCAATTGGTGTCTTTTTAACAAAATTTCTTGCAGTTTGATAAAATTTCCAAAACCTATGAAAAAACCAAAGTCTAAATATTGGCATAGCCTAACAGTAAGACTGTTACAACTGCCAAGAATAAAATTGTCACTAAAGCCTTCACCACAATGATAATGATTATTGTGTTAAAAACTACTATCATCTGATCTAAATATACCAGTCATTTGTAGAATATGTACGACAAACAAAAACTGGAATATATTAGTTGTTTGATACAAGAACTCAAACGGTGAAGAAAATGTTTAAAACCGTGTTTATAAGGTGATGTGACATGTAACATGCAAATTAAGTAATTAGTGACAGAGAAAGAAATTAATTAAAATGTTTACTTGTTCAATATACAACTATGTACAAACATATGAGAACTGTTGAATTGAATTACTGTGGATCATTATCATATGATGGATATCAATTTTTTGTGGATTTCGTGGTTAAAGGTGAACCACAATTTAAATGTTCAAAGAGTTTCACATTTTCTATAAGCTTGTATACTTCTACAAAACCACCAAATCAAATATTGAACAGATATATCATGTTATGGAGGGGTATTTGCAAAAAATACCAGTCAAGGGACTGTGAAATTTTCCAAGCCGCCAGGCGAGGGAAATTTGGTCCCAAGACTGGTTTTTTTCGCAAATACTCCTCCATAACATGATATATCTGTTTAATTACACTGAATAGATTTTGATTGAAACTGTCTGTACAGCTGAAGGGAAATCGTAGTACCGCGGGAATAATACATGTACTTTAATATATACGAGTTAGTGCTGTCTTTTTGTAACGTCATGGTATCTATGTATAAACGTCATTGTTATTCCATCATTTGTATAGACGTCTTTTTTCCACTTTATATGTATATCTCTGACATTTTTGTTTGCAGTTTTCGGTTTAACTCAATCAACAGTGCTTAACCATGTTGTCTTAATAATCGGGATAAAGTGAGAAATGTTCCGAATAATTTTGGCGGGAAGAGGCTCGCGAGGGTAAAAACAGAATATCCAAAATGGCAAATACCACGGCAGAGAGGGGAATTTGAGGCAAATTCACCGGCAGAGGTGAAAAACAGGCTAATTCGTTTTAAATAAGGAAAAATGTTAGAATATGCGAAATATACACTAGCTAACAACCAATCAAAATCCGGCATTCTTATATAAGGTGTAATTATCATAGAAATACAATGTTCCTTCAATCCACGAAAATAGGCACTCATGAAAATAAATAAATCCACAGTATTGAAGTTCTTTTTGTCCATATAATTATTAAACTTGCAAAAAAAGCACAATTAGTCATAGGTCAAGACTAGATGGCCCATGTTTGTAGATCTTGTACAGCTGATCACTTTTGCTGTTTACAGTTTCTTCTATTTATTATAGTTTCCAAGATAAAAGGCAAAACTTATAATTAAAGGGCAATAACTCCTACAAGCAGTTAATAAATTGTTTCAGTTATATAGGCAATTTTGAAGTTCATGAATCGCTGATCATATTTACAGTTTCTGTCTATCTATCAATGTTTTTAAGATAGAAGGCAAAAAAGCAATAAGGAATTAAAATAAAATCATCATTTAAGGGAAATAACTCCCACAAGAAGGTATGGTTTCAGTCATAATTGTAATTTTGTTAACCTTATATTGCTGATCACAGCTTCTGTCTATTAAAGTTTTCAAGTCAATAAAAAACTAGAGGCTCTAAAGAGCCTGTGTCGCTCACCTTGGTCTATGTGCATATTAAACAAAGGACACAGATGGATTCATGACAAAATTGTGTTTTGGTGATGGTGATGTGTTTGTAGATCTTACTTTACTGAACATTCTTGCTGCTTACAATTATCTCTATCTATAATAAACTTGGCCCAGAAGTTACAGTGGAAAATATTTTGTAAAAATTGTAAAAAATTTACAAAATTTATGAAAATTGTAAAAAATTGACTATAAAGGGCAATAACTCCTTAAGGGCTCAATTGACAATTTTAGTCATGTTGACTTATTTGTAGATCTTACTTTGCTGTACATTATTGCTGTTTACAGTTTATTTCTATCTATAATAATATTCAAGATAATAACCAAAAGGTGCAAAGTTTTCTTAAAATTACCAATTCAGGGGCAGCAACCCAACAACGTGTTGCCTGATTGGTCTGAAAATTTCAGGGCAGATAGATCTTGACCTAATGAACAATTTTATCCTCGTCAGATTTGCTCTAAATGCTTTGGTTTCAGAGATATGAGCCAAAACTGCATTTTACCCTATGTACTATTTTTAGCCATGTCGGCCATCTTGGTTCATGACGGGGTCATCAAACACATTTTTAAACTAGATACCCTAATGATGATTGTGGACAAGTTTAGTTAAATTTGTCTTAGTAGTTTCAGAGGAGAAGATTTTGTAAAGATAACAAAATTTACGAAAAATGGTTAAAAACTGACTATAAAGGGCAATAACTCCTTAAGGGGTCAACTGACCATTTTGGTCAACGTGACTTATTTGTAGATCTTACTTTGCTGAACATTATTGCTGTTTACAGTTTATCTCTATCTATAATTAAATTCAAGATAATAACCAAAAACGGCGATATTTTCTTAAAAATACCAATTCAGGGGCAGCAACCCAACAACGGGTTGTCCGATTCATCTGAAAATTTCAGGGCAGATAGATCTTGACCTGATAAACAATTCTACCCCCATGTCAGATTTGCTCTAAATGCTTTGGTTTTAGAGATATAAGCCAAAATCTACATTTTACCCCTATGTTCTATTTTTAGCCATGGCAGCCATCTTGGTTGGTTGGCTTGGTCACCTGACACAGTTTTTAAACTAGATACCCCAATGATGATTGTGGCCAAGTTTGGTTAAATTTGGCCCAGTAGTTTCAGAGGAGAAGATTTTTGTAAAAGTTAACGACGACGGATGCCAAGTGATGAGAAAAGCTCACTTGGCCCTTTCGGGCCAGGTGAGCTAAAAAGATATGATTGATAAAAAAATCATTATTTCAGGGCAAAAACCCTATAAGAAGCCATCTGATGATTTTGGTACAAATAGAAAGTAGGTAGATCTTGACAATCTCAATATTTATGCCTAGTCAGATTTTCAGTACTATTATGATTTTCAAGATATTAGACAATTAATAAAAGCATTTTACTTATATTCTATTTTTTGCCATGGTGGCCAAATTGCTTGATGGACCCAACAAAATTAACAAACTTTAATCTAAATACATTTGAAGCATCAATCATGTAGTTTTATTTAAATTGGTATGGTAGTTTCAGAGTAGAATAACTTTGAAAAAGTTTGATGACAATGGACACCAAGTATAGCACATCAGGCCTTCATCCAGATGAGTTTAAAATATTTATAAAATGACTGATAAGATTCATGAAATGCCAAGGACAACCACCTAGGCCATTCACACTTTATTCTTTTTATTCTAATTCAATTTTGCCAAGTAGTTCTAGAGGAGGTAATAGAAATGTCAAAATTCAATGGATGGAAGTACAACAGACACAAGTGTCAGATGACAAGATCTCACACTGGCCCTTTGGGTCGGGTGAGCTAAAAATGATAACAAACATTGTATATTGTTGTACATATAATGCACATTCTCTGGTCTGTTCATCTGTAGTAAGTAACTTACCAATCCACACATGACTAATATTGTGGTTATTAATCAGCTTCCCAATTCCTTGATTACTATTGTATCCATCTGTCTTCACCAAGTGACCACCATACCTACAAAATAATTTAGTTTTTATAATAGATGAAGTGAAATTATAAAATTATTTTACAGTTGCAGATTTTATTTGTAAACTACTATCAAGTTAAATCATTCAGATGAATAGTTTTTCCATATTTTCACCATCCCTTCTCATAGCAGCCACAAAATATTATACATATTCTAATGATACTGATTCATCAGATTTGCTTTAAGTTCCATCAAGGAATGGGAAGAGCAACTATCTGTGTAGTTTTACAAGATTTTGAACTGTGAAAAAACTTTTGACCACTTAAAATATGGCATTAACAGTACAATTACAAAAAGATAGATTTCTATAAAATTTATTTTATTCACTATTTTAAGACTCCAACGATCTAGAGCTTGACATAATGTAGATACCTGTCTAATGTTGAAGAAAGTATGTTACCCCTAGATGTAATTTGCTTTGAGCATTGATGGGTTGCTGTCTCCTTTTATTTGTACTTTGCATACAAGTACATGCAGTAGCATTATTTGAATGTGTACATTCTTTGAATAATTACCCACTTCCATATGTACTTTATGTTAATGTTAAATAAATTGAACAAACTAAAAACAATCATAAAATACTATCTGAATATTAATTTAATGTTTTATAATCTAAAAACAACCTCTGAATTTAGTTATTCAATTATTTCAAGTACAAATGCACTTGTTTTCATTGATATTTCACATACCTCCCTGATAATTTAGTAACTATGTTACAAGAATAACAATGAAGACAAAATAAAACACTTCACAAGCTTGATTAAAATATAATTTTCGGGATTAAAGAAGTGTTATAAAAAGTGTTTTTAATTAAAATGGTACTAGCACTTTAGAAATTAATGAGCATTGAATACTGCAGTGAAGATATCCATGCATATTACAAATCATGAATCATGTCTAAAAGCTAAATAACATCTGGGTTCAAAGAATCATCAAAACCCTGTGCACAAATAACACCATGTTATAGAATCCATTTCTATGGAGATATTTTCAAAAGTTATGAAAGGAATATAACAATGTAATACCTTTCTGCTTAAATATACCACTATAAAATATAGAGATGTGGTATGATTGACAATGAGACAATTATCCACCAGGGACCAAATGATGTAGATGTTAGCAACTATATATCATCATATGGCTGGCCTTCATCAATAAGCAAAACCCATACTATAACAGGCCCAGACATTACAAAATGTAAAACAACCAAATAGGAAAATCAACAGCCCGATTTCAACAATATCAGAAGGATATGACAGTCACTGCTGTGTATGGTTTGTGTAAAAACAATAACTGTGGTGGGATTTAAATGTTTGTTTTGACTCTTGACTGACAGAAGTGACAAAGAAATAGGAAATATACTACAAGAGTTGACAAACTAATATATAGGATTTTTAAAGTTTGTTCTTATGTTAAACTGTTACACCACTATCCCAGGTTAGGGGAGGGTTGGCACCTTCAAACTAGTGTAACCCAGCCACATTCTGTATGTGCCTGTCCCAAGTCAGGAGCCTGTAATTCAGTGGTTGTCGTTTGTTGCTGTGTATCATATTTGTTTTTCGTTCATTATTTTGTACATAAATAAGTCTTTTAGTTTCTCGTTTGAATTGTTTTACATTTGTCATTTCGGGGCCTTGTATAGCTGATTATGCGGTATGGGTTTTGCTCATTGTTGACGACCATACGGTGACCTATAGTTGTTAATTTCTGTGTCATTTGGTCACTTGTGGAGAGTTGTGTCATTGGCAATCATACCACATCTTCTTATTTTTATATTAGCCTGCTTTAATACTTGAAGGATTTCAAGTCCCTGAACTTGACACTTGGGTCAAGCAAGGTCTAACAATTGTCAGATGCACAAACATTGCTTATTTTAAATTCCCTTTACCTTTCTACAGAAATTCTAAGATACAAATGTACATGCCTTTTCCAACAAACCAGTGTATCCCAAACTCTGTCTGACCGACAAAATGTCAGACAAAAATCATTCGGTCAGACAGAAATTTTTAGATTTTTTAGTTGAAAATATAGTAGAAAAGATCAAATTTCTTTTTCGGTCAGACAAACCCTAAAACAGTTTGGCACAGACTGCCAAACATGACCATTGTACCATAATAGAGGTCAAGGCTATATGAAATATGCTAGATGAAATAAACTACTGTCAACAAATATGGAGTGTAAAAAAAAGTACCATTATGTCCTACCACAGAGAAGGTAACCTTCTACTATATAAAGTTGTTAAAATGAATCCACATACAAAATAAAGTTAAACTGTCAGGTATAGTTACGGAGGAACAGACCAGAACAAGAAACATCACACCTGATTTAATATTTGGTTCAATATTCTATTTGGTGGTAGTCATGTTTGATAATAATAATAGTATGCAATACTTGTCAACTAATTCCACTACAGGACAATAAACAATTCTCCTTTTCAGGGTAAAAAAAATGACTTCAAGTGATTTAAAAAAAATAATAAGATTGATTGTATGATGTTTGATTCATGTCCTGTCCAGTGGCAAATATTTCATGCATATGATATTAAGCATGATAACAAATTACTGGTAACAATAAATTCAATAGGTAGGTTCTGTAAGGTGGGTCCTAGGGAATGAAAGTCTGGAAATTTATCTTGCCACATGGATAGGGGCAGAAACTTTGCCTTGCAACAGGTAACATATGAACCCATCAAACAGTTGTTGTAAGGGTTCTTTAACAGTTGTCCCTTTGACACAGTCCCCGTTTTCAATCTCAATTTTAAAGAAAATGTCACTCTCAAAACATGGGGCAACATTTAATGCTCCCATTCTAACTAGAGGTAAAAAAAAACAACAGAAATTTATGTATACCTTTTACAAAGTATGTCAGCCTGTTGGAATGTAGCTTCTTCGTTAACTATATAATAACACTGATTCCTGAATTTAAGCCAGCCTGCAATTAAAATCATCTGGTTTTAATCACCTTTTGTTATTTATAATAATAAATACTTCTGTGTGTGATTTTTTTAACAAGAAAATGGAGAAAACAAAAGGACTCAAAAATGGTAAAAGTAAGAGAAAAATGTTAGGCTACTAAGTTGTTCAGAATTTTACTTCAAGAAATCTAAAAATCAAAAGTTTGGCAGTTTACACATAGACTCTATTCATATTTACTTCCAAATTTAATTTTGAACTGATAAAATATGTGTTTATTGCAGGTTTCTATCTGTATGAAGCATTTGTGTACAGTCATGGAAATTAACATGGAACATTTGAGATATACATGTAATTGAATTGTATAAAAATTCAATAATAAAACGTAGTTCGAATTTTTAAATTATCTTTTTTGATTTTAAAAAGAATACTTAGATTATTTCACAAGCAATGAGATTTATTGTTATCATGTTAAAAAATTGTGATAAAGTTTTTTTGTAGTTGATGTTGACTTTAGACTCAACTTAGGAATAATTAAATAATTGTTACCTGTTGGACATTCTAACAAAGATTCATCCACCTGGTAAAGCTGAAGGTCAAATTCATATGTTGGAGCCTGAAATTAGATGTTAGAAATAGTAAAACTATCTTATATATATCAATAGTGGAGAAATTAATTCAAACATGGGTCTGTATATAACTATACGAATCCTTAATTCAAAAAATGAATTATACAATGATTTATTGTCGATCAAAAAATTCATTTTACAAATTGTGTTGTCTACGGACTATGAATTCTTATAAGGATTGATCAAGGATTTGATATTATTACTATACAAATCCTTGGATTGACTAATATTTCCTTGTGTTATACATGACTTTTTTGTAATGTTTATCTATTTTACAATACGTAGCTTACTTATCTTATAGAGCTCTGGTGATCTTAATAACGAAAAACATCCATAGAAAAAACGGACCGGAAACATCAAAACTAAAACACAGTCCAAATACCGTATATCTCGAACTCTTCGCTATCTAACATAAAAAAGGCGTGCCTTTCATAAAATTATCTAATTATCTAAATACAATTGTCTTAAAGTAGATAAAAGGAATTAATCTCATCTACCTAAAGCACATAATATGTCAAATATTAGCATACTTCCCCGTAACTATATACTAAAAATATAGCTACATATTTCCAGGGTTGGCCACAAAACACAATAGATAATAGATGACCGTTTGGTCAGTTTTACGTTCTATATCAATGTTTATTTCAGTTGGAAAATACAATAAATAATGGATAATGGGTGCAATTTGATAAAAAAAATTGACTAAAAGACGGGGATTATTACATTTCAGTAGTCTAATAGTCGTAGTATGCCGTGAAATATTATGTGTAGTTTTTTTGGGATGTATTGCCCAATCCCAGATCTGCAGTGTACGGGAAACCTTGTTCATAATTTGTCAAGGGTATTTCCAGTGGTTTGGATTTCGTTCAAACGATAGCAAATTAAAAATCAATGTTTTGTTGGGTGTTGTTTTTTTTTTTTGGTCAGTATCATAAAGTGAAAACGTCAAATCCGGCCCTATTTTTCCTCAATTGGATTCCAACGGGAAGTATTATTTCCAATTATTCTGTGGGGTGGTGGTCAAGTGGTTGCAAATAACTTTGCAACGTGAAGGTTAGTTATCACTGAGAGGATTGGTTGATTTATACTGGCCGTATGAAAAATATATACACACGAAATCTTGAAAACTTTTAAAAACCACAAACTTATTACTTGAAGTAAATCATTATGAAATTACACTGGGAAAGCCTCTAAACTTGTTTCGTTTTGCCTCATATCCTTTTTTAAATCTTAGCTATAGATCACACTTTAATTCTATTAAGTGAAGTTTGTAAATAGTCATCCGTTTTTATGTTTTACCACTTAAAAGAAAGGAAAATATTGTAGATATGAACAATGTATCTTTATCAATTGCTTTTTTCCTGAAGTACATAACTAGTTGGTTACACCCTTAGATAACCATCAAGTTCTCAACTCAAACATTTCTCACGTCAAGTTCTCAACTCAAACATTTCTCACGTCAAGTTCTCAACTCAAACATCTCTCACGTCAAGTTCTCAACTCAAACATCTCTCACGTCAAGTTCTCAACTCAAACATCTCTCACGTCTTATTCTTCGTTGTTTCACATAGAAGATTGTGTCTCCTGTTTTCTCGTTACTGGACGTAGTTTTTGCTAATTTGAAGTTTGTAAATAGTAAAAATATGCTTTTACTAAATACGTTCTACTTATAATTTCAGATGAGAAAATCTTTAAAAAGAAAGGTGAAGACGGGCAACGGAGCTCACGTGATGAGAAAAGTTCCTAAATTCAATATTCAATGATTACATCCAGACACTCTTTCGCAATCATGGCACTCCGTCGTAAATTCAATATTCAAGTATTACTCCCAGAAACCCAGCAATCATTGCAATCCATGGTTAGAAAATGAAATGTTATAGACCCATATCGAAAATATAGACGTGACCTTATGTACTATTTATACTTTGGGAACCTATAGCATGAGCATGGGCACAGGGTTTCAAGAGGTGAACGTCAGCAATACGATGTGGTTAAACTAACATTTATGAATTTATGAACAATTCCCTGGATTTTTACTTAACCAGTGGCGGATTCAGAGGGTGGTCGAAGAGGGCGTACACCCTATTGATTGGAAAATCTATCATTTTTTAGCATAAAATAAAAATTTCGTCTCGCTCCGCTCGGCAATTAATATACAGTGTTCTGGGATTTCGCCTCCTTTCAAAAATCCTGAATCAACCACTGTCCCCTTTTGTCACATGTGTCACCCTTGTGAAATTATACGACGAAAGAAATGAGGTGGTTAAATAAATAATCCTGTATTGATTAACTGTTGTGACCGTTTTTATCTTTTCCGTCCAAACTACAAGAACTATTAGAGGATTGTTTCCTTCCATTGAATTGCACGCCTTCGATTTACGGAGAAGAAATCCTTTAATTTTTAAATGTTCTGTTTTTAGAAATCCGTGTAGGTCGTTAAAAGAGTAAAACATATTCTAATGAACTGAAAATTCATTAGAAGAGCTTGTTACATTTGATTGCGAAAAAAAAAATCATCTATACATTACATTATAGACCGTCGGAGTACTTGTATAAACAATGTACAAAAAGTAAAATAGGAGCACTTAAATATTGTTTAACTAACTTTTTATGAAGGTATGCTTTAAACATAAATAACAGCTTTAAACCCGTCTTACCTTAAAAGGTTGAGTTTCTGTTCATTAAAAAAACCAACTTTCAAAAATAAAAAAAAAGATGAAATTGATTCGCCATTGTAAAGATCATTTTTAAAGGCATATTGCCTATCAAAATCGTACTTTGTCAGCATGTAAAACTGATGTGTATTGACTAAAATAAGAGTAAAATAATGTTTCCAAATCGAAAAAATGGGTTTCTGAAAATGCACTTACCAGAACGATTTTTGTGTGTGTAAAATAGGTATCAACCAATTTTGTTTTATATATCAATCAGTCTAATTGTAGACTTATAACGAGAGTGCTATTCTGTGCCCGTCATTTTAAAGTTTGAGATGTAGTTTTTATTGTCAGAGACTTCGCTACCTTTTCTTTATGCTAGGTTAACTTTATCACGCCACAAAATTAATATCCCGCCCTATAAAGTCGTTTCGTAACCGGCAAAGTGAGAATATACGTAGTTAGAAATCAATTCATGTTCTGCTTCTCTTCCAGGAAAATGTTTTGAAAATGGAAATTGAAATATTTTAAAACCTTATCGATACAAAACGGGTTTTATGCTTAACTTTCCTGTGCAATTGATATGACTCCACATTTTGATGGACATTCTAACGTCGCAAAATTTTATAATACGTTGTAGGTTGTCGTTCTTTTTTCTATGTCCGTACGTCTGTCTCCGTTGCTTTTGAGTTTAAGGGCATACGATACAGTTTTGATCCCGTATTTACATTTTGATAAAATTTCCATATAGACTATTTTTACCTGATTAAATCAAATATGTAATAAAAATATACCTTCATGTGCTACTTTTGAGTAAAATGAGGTATTTTGTATATTTGCTCAAAATTCGGATCTGTGGCCGTATTTTCCCTTTCGAAAGAAAGACATAACTTTTTGTTTTAAAAGATAAACACAAATTGTTTTTGTTAAATAATTTGTAATTTCTGTATTTTATAAGTATCTTAAAATTTTATACATTTTTATTCAGAAATAACTCATATTTATCAAATGTTCATGAATGTAGAAAAAACATCATTTTTGCTGTATATTTATCTAATTTGAAAAATTGTACTATTTACGTTTTCATGAAAATTTGCACACGTTATCGTCTTATGTAATCAAACCAAATGGCATTTTAAAAAGAGGGTCCATGAACTCGTTTTCAAGTTAAATAAGTTTGAATGATAAATATCAGTCGAAAACTGAATGTTTTCCCGATAAGTCGTAGTTTGACGTCGCGAAAATAACAATTTACGTTAGTAACGTCATTACCTCCCCTGTAACTGTATCGTATGCCCTTAACGTCACATACTTGTATCTTGTTTATTTTCTTCTGGAATTCGATATGTGATTCTCACTGACAGAAAAATCTTTCTAATCAAACTCAAACATTGTATCTGTGATTCCTTCGTCTCATTTTTTATTAGCCTATTTTTTTTATTATTTTTTAATTTATTTCTTTTCTTACTATTGTATTTATTTATCATATTTTTAAAGCCAATTCATAAAGTCAGCCCTGGATTTATTTTGTAGTTTTGTTTATTTTGCATGTATCCCTTGTTTTAATTGTCCGTCTGCATTTGTCTGCTTTCAGTTGTCGTTGTCTATTACTTTGTTCATCTTGTCTCTGAATGTAATCAACACACGTTGATGGTTTATGTATACGATGGCTCAAAGGGTATAGGCATGAATAGGATAGCCTCATTTATTTCTAGGTTTTAGGAGTTAACATTTTTACAACCTCAACCTGGTTTGAAAGTACTTGTATAACAAAAACTCCCTCTCCCTATCTTCCTTCATTTTTGTTTAATATACTACCGTGTTTTTGTGGGCTATTATCATGATTATATATACATATGTGAAGAAAAATTATTGGAAATTGCAAAATTTCTTATTCGGACTATAACTTAGTGATTATGTTTAATTTGCAGATGTTGAAACGCACCTCTCCGCTTGATATCGTGATGCATCAGAATCCAAGGTCAATAACCTCTTAAAATTACACGCTTAATTTGTGTGCAATCCATGTCTTGAATTCTTTATTTACTTCAGTGATACTATTTATTGTTGGCTGATTATTTCTGCCCCCACCCTTGATATGAACAGAATGGCAATAAAGATCAAAGCTAACATTTTACGAAGCGATTTGTTTGGGTAGATGGTTGATATCATAAAAGCTTTTCGAAATTTTTTTATTTTGGTAAAATTTAGGTAGGAACTGTTGAAATAAACTATAGATTGGCAAATGAAAATACAACAATTATATAATCTCATAGTTATAAGATTGTAATGGTTAAATCTGACATAAAAGCACGTGTTACATATTTAAGTACCAACCTTGACACAAGATGTAAATATAAGAAATCCAATTGACCATAAAATCAGAAAAATCAATTTCCAAACGGACATCAGCCCGACCATCTGACTGCACAGAAAAGTCGTTCCCCACCCCGGGGCGACATCGGGTCGTCTCGGAAAGCAAACGTCTCCAGAATCCTTTTTGAAATCAGTATTTAGAGAAATCAATATATTTTTTTATAAAATCCAGTTTCGGTTAAGTTGCGTTTAAAAATCCCAAAACAAAGCGTGATTTGATTTAATCCGGCTGAATGTCATTATCTGTAATTAACAATGACATGGTCAGCATCCTAGATACACATTGTCAATTGTAGTGTATTCCGTCATACCGGCATGTATGTATGTATAGTAAAGCGACATATCAGTAGAAATATGATCCAATACACATAGCCGGGGGAAATACAGGTTCCTATTATAGCTCAATCAATAAATAGATTTGTTGTGTATGTTTATATCACATAACGTGTTCTGTTCAAAGTACTGTAGTCACTTATATCATAAGATAAGATCACAATATTTTTAAAACGATCACAAAAATTAATGTTCCCCTAAACCAGTCGCCTCAGGAATATTTACTGGGCGCAAACAAAGACTAACCAATGAAATATCAACACTGCACTCATTCATAGTTAAAGTAATATACTGCTGTAAAATAATGCATGTGTTTGTTTGTTAAATGACAGTCTCTCGTATTTATAAGTATCAATATCCATAAAAATACTAAAGCCAACACCATTTAAATCCATCCATTGTCCCAGCGAGAATAATTATCAGCGTGATAGTGTAGGATATAACATGAACTTAAGTACACTCCGTTGTTCAAGTTCATATTGATATGCTTGGGTGTGGTTCACTTTTACCCTATCAATTTGCAAATAAATGAGTTAAATAATACTGTATTTGCATTCCTCAGAGACAAAGCAAGAGAAATATACCAATTTTGTAATTGTCAGCACATAAATGTGTATAAAATTTTCGTCTTTAAATCGGAACATATATATTTCATTTATTGCGGCATTTTCACAGCATTACTGTGCTAAATACAAGCCGTGTTAAAAATGCATTAACATTCAAACAACATTAATTTCAAAAACGAACACACG
This sequence comes from Mytilus coruscus, assembly GCA_017311375.1. Lineage (NCBI taxonomy): Eukaryota > Metazoa > Mollusca > Bivalvia > Mytilida > Mytilidae > Mytilus > Mytilus coruscus. Next base: position 57,562,144 of record CM029602.1, read on the forward strand.
AATATGTAATAAGATCATGTAGTTGTGAAAATATTAGACAAGTTGCTTTCTTTAAAAAGAAATGCAATCGTAAACCCAAATGCGTGTTTGAGCCAAGGCTCCGTGTTGAAGGCCGTACCTTGACCTATAATGGTTTACTTTTATAAATTGTTACTTGGATGGAGAGTTGTCTCATACCACATCTTCCTATATCTATTGGCATTAAATATCAGATAATTGTTTAATAAAGATGCATTGTTTTACTCTTGTTAAAGGAATCATTTTTTTAATCTCCGCACTCCCGAAAGACAACATGCTAAGTCAACCATTGGATATTCCATTCTAAGGTGCTGTTTTATATATATATATATATAAGAGTTAGTTTTCAGGCTAAAGTTCAAATGTGAAGAAATTTAATCAAATAATCATGATTATTTGTTTTTGTAGCCAGTTTGAAAAAAGTTATAAATTCTGAGCTGCATTCTTTTTTGATAATCCCAAACTAAAACCTTTTTTTTTATAATTGTATCAAACTGGTTTATATATATATAACTTTGTAAGTCTAGTATGTTTTTTAATTTTAGTTCATTTATATGTTTTGGAGTTTAGTGTAACGTCCATTTTCACTGAACTAGCACACAATTTTAGTTAGGGGCCAGCTGAGGACCACCTCCGGGGGTGGGATTTTCTCGCTGCATTGAAGACCCATTGGTGGCCTCGGCTGTTGTCTGCTCTTTGGTCGGGTTGTTGTCTCTTTGACATATTCCCCATATCCATTCTCAATTTTATATATATATTATTTGTTTATATTTTAAAACTACTCAAAATATCATAACAACAATGTTAAATCTGCAACTGCGGAAGCAAATTTTGTTTTTTCCTCGCGGAAATGCTTATGCCCCAGTCACACTAGACCACGATCGCACCTCACTCACCACGATCGAAAATAATTTCAGATCGTTGTGAGCTCGCAGTATGAGCGGCATGAAAATGTAAATTTTCGGTTCAATCACGTTGCTAGTACTACGTCTTCATTACGCTTCTACAACGATCCCGCTACGATTATACCACATTCTCACCACGCTTATTCTGCGACCTCACTACGATTATCACGATCTTTCTACGCTCATCACGTCCCCACTACGACCATACTACGATTTATCTGATTGCAACACGATCTTACCACGCTACTACTGCGATTATAGCACGCTCTTACCACGACCATACTACGATCATACCACGTTCATACCGACATCTTACTACGCTCCCACCAATAACGTCAACATCGTGTTCCAAATAAATACTGTATCATTCCTTCTATTTCTCATTGATACGTAGAGTTTCTCGGAAACAACGCAGTCATGCAACCAAAATCTACGTAAGGGTAGAGGTAGGGGCAGAGGAAGATCTGATAGTAACGAATCATGATCGATCCAGAAGATATATGTCGGACCGACCAATCCAACCTGAATCACAACTTATTGCTGGTACATCAAGATCAAATGACGATGTTTTAGTGAACGATAGTAGGGATGACACAGATGTGTCAAGAATTATTGAGCCGTTTGAGATAAAGGACAAGAGATCCAAATAACATACAGACAAACAAAAGCTGGAGAGCTTTTATAAATTTTATATGACAATAACAAAGAGCATGATGATCGTAGTATGAACGTAGTCGGTCGTAAGAACAGTGTGATGAGGACGGCATGGGCGTGCTAAGATCGTACTATGGTCTTGAACAGCGTGGTATAAGCGTGGTATAAACGTGGTATAGTCGTAGTGGAAGCGTGTTTGGGTCGCGGTAAGAACGTGATGGTCGTAGTGAGGTCGTAGTAAAGTCGCTGTGAGATCGTAGTCTTACCGACTAGAATCGCGCTTTCGCTACGCTGTCGCTACGATGGTACAGCGACCTTTGCGATCTTACCACGACCTTACTGCGCTCTCACTACGCTTCTACTACGACCTGATTTCGCCACGACCGCACCACGATTGTTTTGAACATGTTCAAAGTTGGCCACGCTCATCACGATCATGAAGACCTCACCACGACCGTACTACGACCTTACTGCGATCTGCACGATCATTTTTTTCACAGATCGTAGTGCGATCGTAGCCTAGTGGGACTGCGGTATTATAGATAATCACATTTAATGTTTTCTTTTTTAAAATTGGTGTTGTTTTGTTGTTTGGTCATTGGCTATCATATACACGATATTTTTGATTAATTTATAAATACCATGCAAGGGCAACAAACTCAAACCAAGCTTTTGGAGTGAAACAGTTTGAAACCGGAATTATTATACTTTTTAAAACGAATCTCACTTTTTATTTCTAGCCTGTCCTTTTGTAAATTAGCCCAAATAAAAAGAAGCTGTAGCTTTGTTGTTTTATACGGCTTTGTGAAAAACTGAGAAGGAAGCAGGAATGAAAAGGCCAATGCAGTTTACATGTAGTTCATGTCCAGTACGCAATTTAAAAAAAATATATATATTATGTTTGCAATCGCCTGTCGGTTGAATATGGATATTGATTTTCATTTTAAGAAAAATAATTTGTACTAAGCTGTTTTTTTTTTTTTTTTTGTGTGTGTTTAATTTTGCTTATAACATATCGTCCTAACTTTTCGCCAAACACGCTCTGGGCATCTGTCAACTAGACCCTCTAACTTGACTTATAAATACAGACTGCCGCAACTCCTTGTAAATGAATTGACGGAATTCCCAAAACTTCATCTATAAGACTTTTAAGACACAAAGCTGTGCACCTGCTACATTATGTTTTAACTAGGTTTATTTGGGAGGGTTTCACATGACAAAAACAAAAGATGGATTTTAAATTTATAACTATATTTTTGAGAGGGTAGTCGACACAGGTCAGTGTCCTTTGAAAGCTCGACCTCTCTCTCTCTCCCAAACAAAAGAGAAAACAAACAGATCTCTGACTTGATAAGATAATCATCACTAAATAAGTACGTAAACAATATTGATAATCTTTTCTCGAAAACCACATACCGGTAGTAATTTACAATAGTTTTCGATGGCAAACATCGAGGAATATATCAAACCCCATTTTGTTTATCGCAATGACCACAAGTTTTAAAGAATTAGGAAGTCATCGATTAGTGTTCGTGAATCGTTTTATATAGATCTATAGAATAATTTCAAGGACTTAGTCAGACGCGTATTCACCAATCAAATGTTTCGATATGACATAATTTTGCATTTAATTGGCCAGACACTTATAATACTGTATTATATTTCACTGAATTAACACACCCAAAAGGTGCCTTTTAAATTTCGACTTAATTTCCAGCATTACCTGGCATTGTTTTCATATAAGATTGATAACAAATATGGACATATGTATGATTGCCAAAGAGACAACTATCCAGTAGAGAAATGAAGTGGAGGTGAGCTATTACTGGCAACCGCATGGTCGTACTTTATTCTGTTATTATAAAGAATTTAAACCTGCTTGAATGGACTGCGCTCTTTTTTTATTTCGTTAAATGGCCAAATTTTAAAATCCTAAAAACGCCCTATCTATTCACTGACAGTCACTTTTTTCGCTTAAAATCTTATCCCAAATGGGAACACAGCTTGTTCTTCAGAAAACGTTGCACAACAGCTTCTATCAATAACTACTGATGTAGGATATCTGTGACAAAATATGTTAGTATAATAGTCCTAGAGGATATCAAATATATATATATAGTCTCGATAAACACTTATCTCTTCAACAACTGTATAGCGTTAATGAATATTCATTAGATGAAATAATAACCTATTACGCAGGTGGTCATAGAAAAGAACAGATGTATTCCGAAAAGACTTCCGGTGTTCCGAAAGACTACAGAGGTCGTCCAATATATACTGCGTAAACCCTCAGGGGTTTACGCAAAAGGAGAATCTTAAAACTAAGTGCACTATCACTTGAAAGAGGTCACAAAATTAAAAGTATCTGCATTTAATAATGCATTTCAATCACCAAGCTTTTCGTTTGTTTTTCATTTTGTTAACAATAAAATTTAATTTTTTTTTTCGGAGCGTGGTTTTACAGGACCGTTTTCTTTCAAAAACATATTTATAACATTTGATAAAATGATTTCTAAGATGATTTGAATGTGGTTTTTATTGTTTTCGAAAACGTATAGTAGCGTCTTGGAATTTAAAAGACGTTTATAATTTTTTAATACAAAAAATAAAATCAGTAATTCCGATGTCATTAATTGTTTAAAACTTTCATTAATTCGATATGATTCTTCTTGAAGAGAACATCACGAAAACTATATTCAGCAAATAAGGTAAGCAATATTAGGAGTTGTCTCTTGTATTTTTTGTTCTTTTGTGTTTGTAAATACACTAAACAACAAAGGTTTTTGTATTACTGCTGTGTTGTATGTCAGTGGAAAATACTTGACTTTCAAATAATCTCTTTAGAACAAAATTGAATTTGCTTTTCCATTTCACCTCGATCGAATTCCAGCAAGTAGTCACTTGACCCAGTATCTCTGTCTGACTGGCACTCCTTCCCTCCCCTCCTTCTCCGCAATGGGCGTAATCGGTTTGGCGAAATACGCACACCATGTTGGACGAATGCTGCGGTCTCTGCACGTTAAAGACCCTTTGCAACAACTGTTGCCGTTTATAGGTTACCTGTTCCTAGGTTAAACTTCTGCCCCTATCCAACTGTGTTTCCTCTTTTCCAATGGCAGTCCGACTTCCCCTCTTTGCTGTACCTACTTATTTAACACAATGATTAACTTGTTCTTGTCTTGACATGTACGAACTATTTGCCATTGAACGTTAAGCAAACAACAATCAATCAATCAACCAATCATTCATTATATCTGACTTTTTTCTTATAAAGTTACTACATGCAATTTAAAATATGAAGATGACGTATACAAGTTTTCTTTTCGTATAGCTTTGTGTTTTGATCTCCTGTGATAACAAATTGATTTATTCAATGATTGTTGTTTGCTTCATGTCCAGTGGCAAATAGTTCATATATATTCAGGACGAGATACCAAGTTGAAATAAGTTTGTTTTTTTTTTCTGGTTTGAATTCCGCTGACAAAGAAATTAAATGAACATCTAAGAACTGATGTTCGATCGTCTCCTTTAAATTCATTTACAATGCGTGTTGACGTACGACGAATTAAAGTTTGCTATTGTGCCTATCCATACGGCGTAAGACCTTATGATGGATTTGTTCACTCCACTGGCTGTGTAATAGGCGGAGGATAGGGTGGAGTTTGGACCTACGGAAGGGGGGACGTCACAAGATAATTTGTGAAGCATATGAAACGCCAAAACTATCTTCTTATGCCCATTTTCATTATATGATGTGCATTTACCTGTTTATGATGTGCACTTGTCATTATATGATGTGCAAACACGAAGCACGATATTTTTGTTTTGTTTTATCCACCAAAATCGTTCAATTTTCTGCTCAATCCATTTTGTGCTTTAAAGTGAAGATTATAGTATCTTTAGATTTTCACCGGCTTTTTTTAAAAACAAAATATATCTTAAACGAAGTGATAACGTGTCTGTTTTGGGTGAACGAAGTCGCATTGATATTAATCCACATTTTCTTCTGTCCATCTATAAAAAGTTAATAGGCAGGGATGTAGGAGCCTAGAAAGCAAAAAGGCGGGTGGCAATTATTTGAAGAAGAAAAAATGAAAATGCAAAATATTATGCAAAATATTTAGATATTCTAATACTCATTTAATAAAAAAAATATATATATATATGAAAGGAGACGACAGTGGGTAGATGTATACGAGGCAAATATCTCACAAAATACTTTCATCTAATACGGTTGATGGAAATGGGGTCCTTCAAAAAATAAGCTAAAAAGCTTACACCTTAAAAGCAAAGCATCGATTGTTTGAAAAAATGATGTATTATTCGCTTCAAGATATCTACATTTCTATACAGAAAACAATATATACATTTATATATGTTTATAAGACCTTGTAAGGTGTCGTATCAAATTATTTTAAATTGAAAGATATTTAAGACTTGAGGAGGTCACTCTAAAGTATCACACAGCAGACAAATCATATAAATAAATCCTTTGCAATTCAGACATCTTGGAAAAAATGATTTAATTTCATATATTTCTATTATCTTCAATTTTAAAAAGAGGCAGGGCCAATTTATTCTTTATTTGTTACATTCCTAGGGTCAATATAAACAAATTAATTAGAACTAAATGGAATTCTAAAGGTTTTTAAATAATTTTACATATTACATATACTATTCAACGATATTGCTGTTGAAGACATTTAAGCAAATTTTACTTGTTTCTTATTTTCCTCGGCGGACAGATTTTACCTATATATATATATTTAGGCATAAAATTTGGTTGTATGTTTATGAATAAGTTAAAATAATGCCAGAACTTCACACATGTGAGGCTGTGAAATAAATCCATGGAAATTGGCGCTCTTTCTTCCTAATGAAAATTCATTTAGACATCTAACCTATATAAGAAGCTCTATAAGGTGCCTTCATAACCCATATATCAGCGGTGTAGCTTCCATTGGGCTAATCGAAGCAGCTGCCTCGGTAATAGTAAAAAAGAAAAAAAGTAGCCGTTTAATCTCCACCCTTATTAATTTTTATACAGCGTCCACCAAATGCTGCAAACGCTAGCTAGTCGTATGAGTTATACTTACTAGTATTTTAAAGAGGCACATAGATGTTGTGCTTCCCAGATTTGTTTCTCGTAGGGGACTTGATTCACAACTTGAAGTCACGCCTGGTCAAAGCCATATTTGCGAAATAAACATGTTTAACCCCGCCACGTTCTACATGTTCCGGTCCCAAGTCATGCGGGGACCTGTAACTCAGTGGTTGTCTTTGGTTGCTGTCTGTCATATTTGTTTTTCTTTTATTGTTTTGTCATAAATAGGGCGGGTCCTTTATAAGTTTTCTATACGGTATGGGTGTTGCTAATTGATGAAGGCCGTACTGTGACCTACAGTTGCTTAGGGAACGACCATTTAACTTCAAAGGAGGGGTGGGGGTTATGTTTTTTTCCAAAAAATCCGCTTCATTTGGACGGTTGGACAGTTGTCCAGATGGTAATCACGCCCAGAAACATATACCATATCTCCCTATTTTATATTGAAACAGCTACTATATTTTTGATAGGTTTCTCTGATTGAAATAATAGTTTTAAGATTTCAACTAGATTTTAACTATATAAAAAAAAATACGATTTCACTTGCAAAACATCAATGCTTTCGGGTGAGGACTGCGCCCCACACCCCTGCCTTGCTAAAATTATAGGTAAAACTACTCCTGTATGTATTATATTGACTTAATCTGAGTACTAGTAATGTTCTCTTTAGGTGCAGGTGGCGTCATAAGATCTAGTTCTCGAATTTCAACATCGTTTGAATAATTTAAGACAGTCTTGTTTTAATTGTCACAGTTGTTCAAAGGAGGAAATAATTTTAGTGTTTCATACCATATAGAAATAGAAAAAGATAGTCAGTGGAAAAAAAAGTTGAATGCCCTTTCAACGTATCATTTACTTTTTTTTTAATATTGTTCTCAACCATGTATAAGTAAAAAATTAAAACAAACACGTTATATATAAATTTCATGCGTCCGAAGCGTTCTGGATTTACCTTCACCAGGAACACCCAAAGCCGAATATTTGAAAGTCAAGGATATATAAGAACCGAAACAGTAGGTAAGTAAGTAAATTGAAATTTTATTTAGAGTCGGCACATATATACCGAACAAAAAGTTACATGAGCTCCATGGAGCTTTTACAACCGACTATATAAAACATCAGCATATATATCCACCCAAGCATTATATAAACAACAACATAAAAGCATGCAGCACTAGAGAACACATTTAAATACAAACAAAAATACATAGCATAGCATATAAATTAAGCCATAAAAACAAGGCACTAAATTAAAAGCAAAGCTCAGCATAATTTTAGTAATCAGTTATTACAAGCACACAAGAAAGATAGCATAACACGATAAAAAAAAAAAATGATTTATGTAACTGGAAGCAAGAATCAAGTTAGCTGCGAGGCAGCACTGTGAATTTGCATGAATTATAATGATATTTTGTCCCCCAAACAAGCTACTTATACAAGGCATGCCTTTATACGTTTAAACTGGGCTCTTTCAACTCTTTACAAGCCAAAAACTTGTGCCGTCGGTATTGCTACATGTTCAATAATTTTAAGTATCAAACAATTAAGAATATCTTTAACCTTTATTTATCTCTATATCTTCTGAAATTAATTTTGTCAATCAAATGCAAATTCATGGAAATTTCTTATGTGTAAAAAAAATGAGCACATCTTCAAACGACGATTTTGTTTTAATTGTTTTAAAGTTGACTTGGCTGTTTAAGTTACGTTGTTTTTGATTGGATCATCATTTGAACAATTGTTCAATCCATGCTTTCGGCGACGTCCGCACTATTCATATAAAAAGGTGAACCCGATTTGCTTTTGCGATAACGTGCTGATAAATTAAGAGAAAGGCGTAAAAATGGCATCTACTTCTCCCGCCAAAAATGGACCAAAGAAAACAGCTAAACCGCCACCAAGCCATCCACCGACTATTCAAATGGTTAAAGATGCTCTGGAAGCAATAAATGAACCCAAAGGTGTACCTGCTTCAGCTATCAAAAACTATATTTGTGAAAAGTACAAAGACATTAATCCAAATTCGTTAAAACCCAGACTTCGTCAAGCACTCACCAAAGGTTTAGAGAAAGGCATCATTGTCCAAACAAAAGCAACATTAGAAAAACCAGTTTTAATGAGTAGATTCAAGCTAGTTAAAGAGAAACCAACAAAAAAGGTGAAAAAAACTACGGATGAGCCTGTCAAGAAAACCAGCAAAGTTAAAACTTCAACAGAAAAGAAAACCACAACGAAAAAGGCCACAGAAAAAGTGAAGACAACAAAATCCCCAAGAAGACGGCATCCAAAGATAAAAAGGAAACGAAACCAAAGAAGACTAAATCACCAGCTAAGACAAAAACGGCAAAAACAGCGAAACCAACCAAAGCAGTAAGTACATTGTAGATGTTTATAGCAAGTATTGAATATTGGCAAAATCTTAAAACTGTTGCCAATAGCCAACTAACATGACGGGAAGTCGAGAGGGGTTGGGTGAGCGCTTTTCTATCCCAAGCAGCATCTAGTTTGAAAATGTATCCGATACAGCGGCGGGTCCAGAAATGTTCAAAAGGCCTTAGGGGCCCGCTCCAGTCATGCTTCAGTGATTCCCTATATCATCTACCAAATTTTTTCCACAAAAGGGTGGCCTGGGCAGGACAGGAGTTTTAGTAAAAAAAAAAGGCAGGATGAGCAACTTTGCAAAAGAAAAGACAGGATGACAATTTATGCAAAAAAGTCGGGATAAACTAACAAAAAAAAAAGGCAGGACCGAATAGAGTGAAAAATAAAAAGGCAGGACAGATATTACAACTAAAAAAAAAATGCAGGACAAAATTTTTCATTCTAGAGTTGTTGCCCTTTAGTGATTTTCTTTTACCAATTTTTTGGTATATGCCTATCATCTTGAAAACTAGAATAGATAATTTTTGTTTCAAGTTGTTATTTATAATATAATAAGAAAATGTCAAAAAAAATGGTAAAAATCATTAAAGAGCAATAATTAACTCGTGTAAAGAGTCGACTGGCGATTTCAGCAGTATTGACTTCTTGGTAGATTTTGTCTTGCTGATAATTTTTGTTTCAAGTTTTTATTTATCAGCAAGACAAAGTCTACCAAGAAGTCAATACTGCTGAAATCGTCAGTTGACTCTTTACAGGAGTTATTGCCCTTTAATGATGATTTTTACCATTTTTTTGACATTTTCCTATTATCTTAAACTATAATAAATAGTATGGGGGAAAAAAGTTCAGCAAGACCAGATCTACCAACAAGTCCACTTGGCTGAAATCGTAAGTTGACACCTTATAGGAGTTATTAGCTATAAATTATCACTTTTATTATTTTTTTTTGTGTTTTTGCCTATTATCTTAAACTATATTAATTAGTTTGAGACTTTAAAATCAAATATTATCAGCAAGACAAGATCTGCAAATAGGTCTGCATAGATGAAATTTAAAGATTTATTCCCTTGAATAACGATTTTGGAAAACTGAAGAGAGAAACTTTAAACAGAAAAAATGATCAGTAATACAAAATCAACAAAAAGATTTTAGTCAGGAATTATATTTATATACAATGTTGGAGAGTGTCTATTGCACATAAACTTAAATGAGTAACACAGGCACTTTAGAGCCTTTAGTTTCTTTATCCATTCATCTTTGTACAATATATATGCAAAAATTGGGTAAAAATACTCATTAAAAGGCAATAATAGTGGACTTGCATTTTCAGCCATATTGATATAGTTGCAAATCTTGACAACCTTTTCCTATTTTTTTCTTTATCATGACTATTTTTGTCCAAAAACACAAAAATATATAAAAATCATTGTGGGGCAATAACTCCTGCAAGAAAGTTGACTAATGATTTTGGCAGTGTATACAAATTTGTAGATTTTTATCTTTATAGATTATAGTTTTCAAGATGAGCAACAACAAAAAAATGAAAAAAATCATTTAGGGGCAATAACTATACAAGTAGTCGCCACAATTTCGACCATGTTTATATGTAGAGCTCATCTTGCTGATCATTTTTGCAATTGTTTCTCCATCTATTGCAGTTTTCAAGACAATATACAAAAATAAATTTTTTTAGTAAAAATATTTAAGGGCAACAACTTTACAACTACAATTACTGCAAGTATGGACAGACAGCAGGAAGATCTTGTCATTCTAAAAAAATTTGACCCGACACGTTTTCTCTATCTAATGGTTTTCAAGGTAATAGACCAGCATTTTATCCCCTATTGTTATCCATGTCCGCCATGTTGGTTTGCAAAGTGGGGGTGATTGGGCAAATTCTTTTATACTAGATACTAGATTAAAGAAAGCTCCATTTGGTTATTGAAACATTTTTGGTTTGTCATTCAAGAGTTGTTGGACTATTATATTTTTAAAGCAATTTTTCACAGAATGCCCACTGACAGTTGGAATTGTTAACCGGAAACTCTCGATTTTGAAAATTTTTGTTTGTTTCAGAAATAAATGATATCACCTGTCTGATTTAAGAAATTTTCACATGTTGTACACTAAAGTTTAGTGCCTGGATAAAATTTTATAACAAAAAATGGAGCCTCATTCAGGACTACTAGCTCATATTTTGAAACTTGCAGCATATAACGAATTTATCACCATGGTGGTACTGTACGTGGTAGCATCCTCACCTTGATTTGAGTGTGGTTGTCTTTATAGGTTCAATTTCGGTCTTGGTCAATCAAAAGACTTTAAAATAGGCATTTGTGCTGCTGCTTTGCTTAACACACTGCATTGATTGGTAATGGCAAAGATTGGATTGCTGTAATTGGAATAATTTGTCTGGGTGTTGGTAAAATATGTCTGCTTGTTGCCTTATGAACAAGCATATTATTTGCCAGTCATCATCATATAATGATTTTTTTCTTTTCTTTGAAGGTTCCCAAGACCCCAAAGACACCTAAAACACCAAAGACAACAAAGAAAACTGCTAAGAAGTAGTGAGAGCCTGGGACAACAAATTTGGTGCAATGCTTTGAATGTTTTATGAATTTTTAACATTATGAACTATTTTTAATTTGTCTGAATGGATTAACATGTGCTGATGGATAAATGTGCTTCATATTAGTATTTTAAAACTAAAATATCAATTTTAAAATTAAAATGTATAAACTAAATATCAATTTGTTTACAGCTTCTTTTACTGGGGAAGGGGACTGCATCCAAGTATAATTGTACACAAACAAGCACTTGCAATAGTACAAGTAGGATAAGCTTGGCAATTGTTTAAGGAATTTTTTCTCATTTTTCCTGACTTTGGAACTTCATTTTCTAGCAAAATTTACAAACTTCATGTAATTCCAACTACATTGTAAACATTTTTCAATAATTACATTACATGTTTGTTTCACGAGAATCCGTTAGTTTGATTGGCTAACAACAATCGAGCGTCGTTCAAAAATTAACCTTCAAATCAAAATGAAATATTACATTCGTAATGACACATGCTTCCACAAAAAAGTGCACGGGTAAATAAAAGAAAAACTTGATAAAACTTTTTTTTCATGGTCTTAGCATAAAAATGTAATTATCAGACGAATGTTTCTCTTAGTAATTTGAAAGGATTGTAAAAGTGTTGATCGTGCACACATTGTTAGAATGAAGTGCAGAAGCGCTTCGTACAAAATGTGCTTCGGTCAACACTTTTACACCCCAATAAAATTACAAAAAGAAGCATTCATTTCTTAATTGATTAATCACAAATATTGCAACCTGGTCAAAATTGAACCAAACTAATTAGGTCTAGTTCATGGTGAACCACTGGTGGTAGGTCAATGATATTTGGTATGCAGTTAAATTAGCATTAGCACATCTCATTACCATGGAGATTATTTGGCCCCGCCTTCTCAGTCAAGGTCTATTGACTTTGAAACTGCTTAGTTTACATGTATTAGTTTGTGATTAGGTCAGTTTATGGGGAACCACTAGTGGTAGGTCAATGGTATTTGGTATGCAGTTGTATTAGCATAAGCACATCTCATTACCATGGAGATTGTTTGGCCCCGCCCTCAGTCAAGGTCTATTGACTTTGAAACTGCTTAGTTTACATGTGTTTGTGATTAGGTCAGTTTATGGGGAACCACTAGTGGTAGGTCAATGATATTTGGTTTGCAAGTTGTATAAGCATTGGCATATCTCATTTCCATGGAGATTATTTGGCCCCGCCCCCTCATTCATGGTCTATTGACTTTGAAACTTTGCTTAGTTTACATGTATTAGTTGGTGATTAGGTCAGTTTATGGGGAACCACTAGTGGTAGATCAATGATATTTGGTATGCAGTTGTATAAGCATTGGCATATCTCATTTCCATGGAGATTATTTGGCCCCGCCCCTCATTCATGGTCTATTGACTGAAGCTTTTGCTTAGTTTTCATGTATTAGTTTGTGATTAGGTCAGGTTAAGGGGAACTGTTAGTGGTAGGTCAATGATGATTGGTATGCAGTTGTATAACATCAGCACATCTCATTTCCATGGAGAATATTTGGTCCTTACCCCTCAGTCATGGTCTAATGACTGAAAATTTTGCTTAGTTTAAATGTATTAGTTTGTGATTAGGTCAGTTTAAGATGAACCACTAATGTTAAGTCAATGATATTCGGTATGCAAATGTATTGGCTTTTGCCAGTTTCATTTCCATGGAGATTATATAACCCCACCCCCTAATTATGGTTCATTGACTTTTAAACTTTTACATAGTTTACAAGTTAATGTTTGTGTTTAGGTTTGTTTAAAGGGAACGACTTATGAAAAGTCAATGGTATTTGGTTTGCAGTTGTATTTGCATTGTCACATCTCATTTCCACGGAGATTGTTTAGCCCTGTACCTTCAGTAATGATTCATTGACTTTGAATATTTGCACAACTTACATGTTAAAGTTTTGCTATTTTAATTTCAACATTTGCATTATCTTAATTTCAACATTTGCATTATCAAAATAACAAATAGGCGAGACATATCACTTAAATAATACAAATAGCCGATTCTTCATTTGCATTATACTTTACAAAGGAAATAATTACATACATGACATCTCTTTGTCGACAGTTTATTGACATTTGATTTGGTTATTTGGTATTACTTCTATTCCAAGACCTGTTTTATATAGATTTACATTTACCCTCTTTCTGTTTTATAATCTGCCTCTGTGATCTTGTAACACATTTGCAAGTCGAGGAGGTAGTGGGTTAGATCCCAAGCCTCTTTGAACAACCTGAAATTGGTATTTTGCTGCTTCTCTGCTAATCGCATTTTATTTAGGAGCAAGAGCAAAAACTGGTTTGTAGGTTGTGTCCAATTCTGGTTTAGTGTCTCTCAAGTTCAAAGCATGTTACATACCCTTGTATGCAAGTAATATTTGCTGCAGGACGTTGACACCCATCCATCCATCTATTGAGAAACATCCGATTCAATTTAGGTTGATATGCATGTTACATAGTACTTTATTTAACGTTGGTATTTTTCGGAAGTAATGACATCACTGGTAAAAACAAGTATCAGAGATGTATTATTCTTGTTCATGTGCAGGATTATACCCACCAATGATGCATGTATTCATTTATTTTCAATTGTAATAGGTGTGGGATCTTGTAGTTTAACCCTGCAAATATTCATATGCCTCTCTTGGACCTGGTCTTGTTTTGACTTGTCATAATGATACTAGTATTGTAATGTTTTATGTTGTTTTTTAAAGAGCCATTGGATTATTTACATCTTTACTTATTAAACTGTTTAAAGTCTATACATGTAGCCCTTTAGATGTCTTTTGGTTGTGGTTTACTTTTCTGTTCTCATTAACATGTACCCCATATCTCTTCATGAGCCTGCAACATTTTGTCCAAGAAGCAAGATGTAGTTGTCCATCCATTGCAATGTCAATATAAGGTTCAGTCTGGTTAGTTTTTGTCCCTAATGCCACTTTTGTTGCTGAATGCAATACAAAGATATTACTATCTGGTGACAGCAGCCCTAAACTTTATATTTCAGAAATTTGAAAACCTGGATGCTTCAAACCTTAAACCGGTATATAGATGCCTTAAATAACAAAGTTTCTGGCCCTGTTTGGATATATGCATTTGGCGTCCTATAGTTGCCCTAGGTATCTGTGGGTACCCATGGCTTGATATTTTTAACCTTACAATGTCCTCGTACAGATTTCACCTGACCTGGACCTCATTTCATGAATCAGTGATAAAGTTTTTGTTGTTGTGCTCATATATCAGATACTGTAAACAATAGGTCACCCAAATTTGGTGTATGGTGTATGTGTCAGACCTATGGGTTTCATCTGAATTTGATGACTATGGAATGTTGTGAAACTTGGACAGAAGTTTTTCAAGAACAAGAAATAGCATCGAAAGTAAAACATTCGAATTTTATTTAAAAAATAAATGAGCACATTGTATAGCAGTCAACATTACACTTATATACTATCAGAAGCAATAGGTGAGATGCAGGGTTGCAAGAAAACCTGTACAATTGTTTCCCCTGCCATAGCGGAGGAGGCATTAAGGATTACCCTTGTCCATCTGTACGCATGTCCCAAAATTGGTTTCCATTCTCCAACTTTAGTTTGCCTCAACCAAATGTTATGAACTTTAACAATGCCTATTACAACAAAACTGGGTGGCGTCACTTATACCGTTCTGGAGTTGAGCCCCTTTATAATGTCATATGCAAGTGGGGGCATCATCTTTCATTTATTTTTATTTAAATTTACCAAATTGAATTGCAAGTACACATTTTTTATGTACCTGGGCCCAAAGGACCAATGTGAGTTGTTGATATTCATCACATGAAGAACAAGACCAATACTGAGTCAGAACCTGCGTTGCTGCATGCAATTGATTTAGGTTATATGTATACTGGAGCATAACTGATCATTCCATTTCACTGATGCCAATAAAACTTTGACACTGTATAAAGTAATTGGGAGGGGGTCTGTATGATTGTACTTGTGCATTTGGCCACAATTTTTTTAAAGGAAAACGGGAAATAGGTGTCCAACAGATCTGAAAAGCACTCGCTAATTACAACTGTCCAGCTGAAGATCAAATATGAAGTGTTTTTGTACAGTAGTACCTGACAAAAATTTGACAAATTATTGTTGGATGACCAAAAAATATCAAAGTATTGGAAAATAGAAAGAAGGTGTCTCACAGAGCTGAAAAGTTATAACTCACCACTGTCAAAGCTGCTGACAAATATGAAGTCATTCTGTTCAGAAGAAAGCAGAAATTGCCAAGTCTATGTTTTTGTATTGGAAACCCCCAAAATCACTCTAATAAAAAATGAAATAGCAGATGTCATGGAGACATCAAAATACAACAGAAGTGATCCATAAACATCTACAACTGGATTCTGTACCACAATAATAAAGACCGATGACAATCTGTATACTCCCCATCCAATCCTGTCCAATTTAATGGTCAGAAGATAACAAATATTGTTCTATTCCAGAATATCCTACAACCACTTAGACTGATTCTCTTAACAATAGTGCAAATGAATGGTATAACTAAGTTTTACATAGTGCCTTATTAATTTAATCTTGAACAGAGTAAAGTGTCTCCTAATTTACTTGCAAAACAGAGCTTCACTGTACAATTAATCAAATCAGTAGTTTTTGCAAGCTTTAGCATTTATTGTCTTCTTTAAAAAAAAATTAACTATTGTCATTGTTCACTTGACTTATTTTTGTCATTGATTGCTAAAAGAAACATTTGTTGAGGTAGAAAAGGTTGTCAATTACCTGTATCTAATTAATAGTATACAAGGGTGATAATTTTGCAAAACCTTTCCAAAATATTAGAAATGTCTAAGGGGAGGTTACTCTCTATCAATTTATTTCAACTCCGTTTCAGTTATTCAGTGACTTGGCTTTTATGTGGTTTTGGACATTTCTAGATACATCTCAGGTGAAGTAACAAGAATATATCATATATAAGTTACGAGACTTTTACTGTCTTATTTTTCATCAATCTATACAAATCAATAGCTTTCTGTCTTTCAGCATCCATTACTTGTTGTTTAGCCATGGAAAGATTTTTCCTTTTAGTAGTTTGTCCTATCTCTCTATTACTTGAACGTAAGCTACTATTTGGACTAGAAGCAGAATTTGCTAAAATTATTTCTTTTAGAAGAAGTGATCTTTTTCCAGGCTGAAAGAATAATAAAATAAAATGTAAATTCTTCATGTACAATTAAATTTCCATAATTTATTGTCAGTTGTTTTAATATAACGAATATATACTATGAAAATCTGCTACTGATCAGTATTTCATCGTTTCTTATATATATTTATTCATACTGCAAAAATATACTGCCTGCATTTCTAAGACACCCATTTTGCTCATCAAAGTATACAAAGAAAAGTCATTTAAATCTTGAGATACAAATTAAGAAACTTCCAAACAAGACACCCAGAGTAATACAATAAGAAAAATTAATCAACATATTTTTTTTGAAAGTGCAATACTTGCAGTTTGTGTAGAGAACATATGAAAATGCTTTCAAAGTAAAAAAACAATCATTTCTATTGTATTTTAAACCTTTAATGAATTTAGTTTTGATTTAAAACAACCTACAGATAAATTGGAAGGAAAACAGATCACTCTCACTTCATGGCTCATTTGGAGACACATGTGAAATTATGCAGATGTCTAACATAAAATATGAATCCAGCAGAAAATCCTTCTTTGTAAATTTATTATCTGATTTATAACAGAACAAAGAATGTAAAATAGCTGTTAAATAAAAGGGCAATCCAAGAGGGTCTGGATGGGGAGTGGGGCCTCCATTTCTTTATTCTTAAGACCATATTACTCAATTCTTTATAATTCAGCACCCAATTATTATCTATTCTTTATTTATTTGCCTTTTTTCTCTATTCCTATTTTGTTTGTTTGCATCTCATATTTTCAAACTGATTTCAAATCGTGCATAATTTAAAATAGTGCTAGATTTCAGTGTCATTAATCCTATTCAGCACCCTAGGTCAATATCTTCTTTCAGCATGTTCAGTACTTAAGTACAATATCTTTATTCAGTGCCTTATTGCAATAGCATTATTCAGAGTAATAGTGCAAAAGCCTTATGCTGGGTCTTAGTGCAATAGTTTTATTCAGTGTAATAGCATGTAATTCTTAGTTAAATTTTTTATTCAGTGCATAAAATGGAAGTCTTATTTAGTGCCTTAGTGCAATAGCCTTGTTAAGTGTCTTAGTGCAATAGCCTTGTTAAGTGTCTTAGTGCAATAGTCTTATTCATTGCCTAATTGTGTTATCCTTAGTGATATATTTATTCAGTACTTAAGTTGGATAGCCTTTTTTGTTGCCTTAATGTAATCACCTTATTCAGTGTCTTATTGCAATATCATTATTCATTCCCTGAGTGCAATGACTTGTTCATTAACTTAGTGTCATAGCCTGTTTCAGTGCCATAAGTGCAGTACCATCATTGAGTGCCTGAGTGTGATACCTTATTTAATGCCTTAGAGAAATAACATTATTCAGTGTTTTAAGTTTAATAACCTTTTTGGGTTTGGTGTCTTAATGATATAATCTTAGTGAGCAATAGCTTAATTCAATGCATTAGAAAAATAGCCCTGTTCAATGCCTTAGTGCAATAGTTTAATTCAGTGTATTGGAACAATAGCCCTTTTCATTGCCTTAGTGCAATATTTTAGTTCAGTGCATTTGAACAATAGCCTTTTTCAGTGCCTTAGTGCAATAGCTTAATTCAGTGCATTAGAACAATAGCCTTTTTAGTGCCTTATTACAATAGCTGAATCCAGTCCATCAGAACAATATCCCTTTCCAGTGCCTTTGCGCAAAAGCCTTGTTCAGTACCTTAGTATGATATCCATATTCAGTATCTAAGTCTAATACCCTTACTCAATGTCTTAGTGCAGTACCCTTATTCAAAGACTTAGAAAAGTACTCTTATTCAGTACATTAGTGAAAAATAACATTCAATGTCTTGCAGCAATATTCTCATTAAATATCTTAAGAAAACTTGTCTAATGCATGAGTACGATGACCAAATTCTTAGTGTATAACCTCATTTGTGTCTTTAGTAAATAAGCCTTTTTCAGGGCCTTGATGCAATAAATCTTTTTAACACGCAAGTAAAACAAGCTTATCCCGGGCCTTAGCATAATAAACTTATTCAATACCAGACTGATTGTCAGGACTTTAACCTTATTCAGTATCATAGTTCAATAACCTTATGAGTCACGACTAAACTAAATGTTTTTCACATGCAAATTGTCTAAATATCAACAAAAATTTGTGCTTTGCATTTAGTCAGAGATCAAATAAAAATTCCCACCATTACAGGACATATTCTTTAAAGATACAATTTACCCCAAAAGAAGTAAACAAGAGTGCACATGCTTAAATGTCTTGCCTGCTTTACTGACCATTGATTTTATGTCGATAGTCCTAAATATAAGCTTTACTACAAGTATCACATAAAATTAACATGATCCAAGAAAATGAGGTCAAGGTCATATAAACCAAACTGGAAATGCATGTACATCTTGCAATCATTCCATACACCAAATATAGTTGACCTATTGCTTATAGTTTCTAAGAATCAAACTAAACTAGGAAAACTTAACATTGACCAATGAACCATGAAGATGAGGTCAAGGTCAGATGAACCATGCAAGACAGACATGTACACCTTACAATCAATCTATGCATTAAATATAGTTGACCTATTGCTTATAGTATCTAAGAAACAAACTTAACCATGAAAACTAAACATTGACCAATGAACCATGAAAATGAGGTCAAGGTCAGATGATACCTGCCAGACAGACCTATACACCTTACAATCATTCCATACACCAAATAAAGTTAACCTATTGCTTATAGTATCTAAGAAACAAACTTAACCATGAAAACTTAACATTGACCAATGAACCATGAATATGAAGTCAAGGTCAGATGATACCTGTCAGACAGACATGTACATCTTATAGTTTAAGAAAACACACCAAAACACAAAAACTTAACACAGAGCAATGAACTGTGAAAATGAGGTCAAGGTCAAATAAAACCTGCCAGAAATATTTTCATACACCAAATATAGTTGACCTATTGCATATAGTATTAGAAAAAAAAGACCAAAACACAAAAACTTAACTTTAACCACTGAACCATGAAAATGAGGTCAAGGTCAGATGACACCTGCCAGTTGGACATGTACACCTTACAATCATTCCATACACCAAATATAGTAGACCTATTGATAATAGTATCTGATATATAGACTTGACCACGAAAACTTAACCTTGTTCACTGATCCATGAAATGAGGTTGAGGTCAGATGAAAACTGTCTGACAGGCATGAGGATATTGCAAGGTACGCATATACTAAATATAGTTATCCTATTACTCATGATAAGAGAGAAATTAACATTACAAAAAATCTTTTAACTTTTTTTTCAAGGAGCGGTAGTCACTGAAACATGAAAATGAGGTCAAGGACAATGGACATATGACAGACAGAAACTTCATAACATAAGGCATCTATATACAAAGTATGAAGCATCCAGGTCTTCCTTCTAAAATATAAAGCTTTTAAGTAGTTAGTTAATGCAGCCGCCTCTGGATCACTATCCCTATGTCGCGCTTTCTGTGACAGAAGTTGCAGGCTCGACAAAAATACAGTTAATATTTGATGTAAAAGTGATTTTTTTATCATCAATAAATCTTTTTGTGTGAAAACTTGCTATACATTACATGAATGCAAAAGAGTACATTTGATATTCAAGCATGAATCAATTGATCCATTACCATATTTGTTACTGTATAAAGGGACGCTATAATCATACCATGTGACTAAAAAGTTTTGCATAAAGTACCTAAGCTGTCGTCCCTCCTCTGTGATCTTAATGCACTTATTTTGCGTTTCACATTTGTAGCTATTTCAATATTTGCAACTAAAATGTATTTCAAATATAGCTATTCCAAAAGTCAAAGGGCAAATCTTTAAATGAAACTGAGGAAACAGGTTTGTCAGCTGACAAAATAATAATATATATGGTAAAAAATACCGTTTTTTTATAATGGTTAATGAGAGAATGTGCACACCATTTTTTGAAAATTTCCTCAACTTATATATTACATTGCCATTGCTTCATAATGATTTAAATACAGTTTATAGAAATTATCCCCATTATAATTTATGTCACAAATTGATATAAATTTGTTCATCACCTGCTTTTCAACAAAATCAAAATACATTAAATTCTGAAATTTTACATTGTTTTTATCATTGAAAAATTGTGATGGGATAGATTTCACAACAAGAATGTGTCCATAGTACACAGATACCCCACTCACACTATCATTTTCTATGTTTAGTGGACCGTGAAATTGGGGTCAAAACTCTAATTTGGCATTAAATTTGAAAGATCATATCTTAAGAAACATGTGTACTAAGTTTCAAATTGATTGGACTTCAACTTCATCAAAAACTACCTGGACAAAAAACTTTAACCTGAAGCAGACAGACAGACGAAAGGACAGACGAACGAACAGATGAACGAACGAAAGAACGGAAGCACAGACAAAAAAAACATAATGCCCCTCTTCTATCGTAGGTGGGGCATAAAAATAAAACTTGCATTTTAAATTTTAAAGTATGTAATTTGGATTATCTCCCTTTTAACATGTCAGAACAGGATTATTTTCCTGGATGGTAAAAACAACTTTGTTCAAAAAAGAGTTAATTTCTAACGGGAAATATACAAGTGACTTGTCTTTACACCCATCCATTAAACAAGAACATTTACAAACTAATTTAATTCACATTACCTTAGAAAACTGTTCGTCCTTTACTGCCTTTCTTGGTTTAGATGTTAATATTGGGGGTGCAGAAACTACTTCACCAAACTGTATATCATCTATAAATTATAAACTTTGTAAT
The DNA here is from genome assembly GCA_017311375.1 of Mytilus coruscus. NCBI lineage: Eukaryota > Metazoa > Mollusca > Bivalvia > Mytilida > Mytilidae > Mytilus > Mytilus coruscus. The sequence continues at coordinate 57,583,778 of CM029602.1, forward strand.
AAATATAAAGTAATCTGGTCTGGAATAGAGTTAACTTCTATGAGTAACATTTCCTTTACTCATTTACTAACTAATGTTTTGTTTTATCCCATTATCAGATAAGGCCAATTCTTGGTTGAAAAATACAAAATCAAAGATTTTTATCATTAACTTGCTGGAAACCTTGTATAAAATATGTCTTGATTTGGATTCAAAAGATATTTGATAATGATGATGATGAATGGCTGTTTGTGTCTTATTGCAATATCATTATTCATTCCCTGAGTGCAATGACTTGTTCATTAACTTAGTGTCATAGTCCGTTTCAGTGCCATAAGTGCAGTACCATTATTGAGTGCCTGAGTGTGATACCTTATTTAATGCCTTAGAGAAATAACATTATTCAGTGTCTTAAGTTTAATAACCTTTTTGGGTTTGGTGTCTTAATGATATGATCTTAATGAGCAATAGCTTAATTTAATGCATTACAAAAATAGCCCTGTTCAATGCCTTAGTGCAATAGTTTAATTCAGTGTATTGGAACAATAGTCCTTTTCATTGCCTTAGTGCAATATTTTAGTTCAGTGCATTAGAACAATAACCCTTTTCAGTGCCTTAGTGCAATAGCTTAATTCAGTCCATCAGAACAATATCCCTTTCCAGTGCCTTTGCGCAAAAGCCTTGTTCAGTACGTTAGTATGATATCCATATTCAGTACCTAAGTCTAAAACCTTTATTCAATGTCTTAGTGCAGTACCCTTATTCAAAGACTTAGAAAAGTACTCTTATTCAGTACATTAGTGAAAAATAACATTATTCAATGTCTTGCAGCAATATTCTCATTAAATCACTTAAGAAAACTTGTCTAATGCATGAGTACGATGACCAAATTCTTAGTGTATAACCTCATTTGTAGCTTTAGTAAATAAGCCTTTTTCAGGGCCTTGATGCAATAAATCTTTTTAACACGCAAGTAAAACAAGCTTATCCCGGGCCTTAGCATAACAAACTTATTCAATACCAGACTGATTGTCAGGACTTCAACCTTATTCAGTATCATAGTTCAATAACCTTATGAGTCACGACTAAACTAAATGTTTTTCACATGCAAATTGTCGAAATATCAACAAAAATTTGTGCTTTGCATTTTGTCAGAGATCAAATAAAAATTCCTACCATTACAGGACATATTCTTTAAAGATACAATTTACCCCAAAAGAAGTAAACAAGAGTGCACATGCTTAAATGTCTTGCCTGCTTTACTGACCATTGATTTTATGTTGATAGTCCTAAATATAAGCTTTACTACAAGTATCACATAAACGTAACATGATCCAAGAAAATGAGGTCAAGGTCAGATAAACCAAACTGGAAATGCATGTACACCTTGCAATCATTCCATACACCAAATATAGTTGACCTATTGCTTATAGTTTCTAAGAATCAAACTTAACTAGGAAAACTTAACATTGACCAATGAACCATGAAGATGAGGTCAAGGTCAGATGAACCATGCAAGACAGACATGTACACCTTACAATCAATCTATGCATTAAATATAGTTGACCTATTGCTTATAGTATCTAAGAAACAAACTTAACCATGAAAACTTAACATTGACCAATGAACTATGAAAATGAGGTCAAGGTCAGATGATACCTGCCAGACAGACCTATACACCTTACAATCATTCCATACACCAAATATAGTTGACCTATTGCTTATAGTATCTAAGAAACAAACTCAAGGCTCTGTGTTGAAGGCCGTACATTGACCTATAATGGTTTACTTTTATAAATTGTTATTTGGATGGAGAGTTGTCTCATTGGCACTCACACCACATCTTCCTATATCTATTAACCATGAAAACTTAACATTGACCAATGAACCATGAAAATGAGGTCAAGGTCAGATGATACCTGCCAGACAGACCTATACACCTTACAATCATTCCATACACCAAATATAGTTGACCTATTGCTTATAGTATCTAAGAAACAAACTTAACCATGAAAACTTAACATTGACCAATGAACCATGAATATGAAGTCAAGGTCAGATGATACCTGCCAGACAGACATATACACCTTAAAATTCATTCCATACACCAAATATAGTTGACCTATTGCTTATAGTTTAAGAAAAACACACCAAAACACAAAAACTTAACACAGAGCAATGAACTGTGAAAATGAGGTCAAGGTCAAATAAAACCTGCCAGACTGACATGTACATCGTAAAATATTTCCATACACCAAATATAGTTGACCTATTGCATATAGTATTAGAAAAAAAAAAAAATACCAAAACACAAAAATTTAACTTTAACCACTAAACCATGAAAATGAGGTCAAGGTCAGATGACACCTGCCAGTTGGACATGTACATCTTACAATCATTTCATACACCAAATATAGTAGACCTATTGATAATAGTATCTGATATATGTACTTGACCACGAAAACTTAACCTTGTTCACTGATCCATGAAATAAGGTTGAGGTCAGATGAAAACTGTCTGACAGGCATGAGGATATTGCAAGGTACGCATATACTAAATATAGTTATCCTATTACTCATGATAAGAGAGAAATTAACATTACAAAAAATCTTTAACTTTTTTTTCAAGGAGCGGTAGTCACTGAAACATGAAAATGAGGTCAAGGACAATGGACATATGACAGACAGAAACTTCATAACATAAGGCATCTATATACAAAGTATGAAGCATCCAGATCTTCCTTCTAAAATATAAAGCTTTTAAGTAGTTAGTTAATGCAGCTGCCTCTGGACCACTATCCCTATGTCGAGCTTTCTGTGACAGAAGTTGCAGGCTCGACAAAAATACAGTTAATATTTGATGTAAAAGTGATTTTTTTTTATCATCAATAAATCTTTTTGTTTGAAAACTTGCTATACATTACATGAATGCAAAAGAGTACATTTGATATTCAAGCATGAATCAATTGATCCATTACCATATTTGTTACTGTATAAAGGGACGTTATAATCATACCATGTGATCAAAAAGTTTTGCATAAAGTACCTAAGCTGTCGTCCCTCCTCTGTGATCTTAATGCACTTATTTTGCGTTTTACATTTGTAGCTATTTCAATATTTACAACTAAAATGTATTTCAAATATAGCTATTCCAAAAGTCAAAGGGTAAATCTTTAAATGAAACTGAGGAAACAGGTTTGTCAGCTGACAAAATAATAATATATATGGTAAAAAATACTGTTTTTTTTATAATGGTTAATGAGAGAATGTGCACACCATTTTTTGAAAATTTCCTCAACTTATATATTACATTGCCATTGCTTCATAATGATTTAAACACAGTTTATAGAAATTATCCCCATTATAATTTATGTCACAAATTGATATAAATTTGTTCATCACCTGCTTTTCAGCAAAATCAAAATACTCTAAATTCTGAAATTTTTTCATTGTTTTTATCATTGAAAAATTGTGATGGGATAGATTTCACAACAAGAATGTGTCCATAGTACACAGATGCCCCACTCACGCTATCATTTTCTATGTTCAGTTGACCGTGAAATTGGGGTCAAAACTCTAATTTGGCATTAAATTTGAAAGATCATATCATAGGAAACATATGTACTAAGTTTCAAATTGATTGGACTTCAACTTCATCAAAAACTACCTGGACAAAAAACTTTAACCTGAAGCGGGACAGACGGACAAACGGACGGACGGACAAACGGACGCACAGACAAAAAAAACATAATGTCCCTCTTCTATTGTAGGTGGGGCATAAAAATAAAACTTGCATTTTAAATTTTAGAGAATTAATTTGGATTATCTCCCTTTTAACATGTTGGAACAGGATTATTTTCCTGGATGGTAAAATCAACTTTGTTAAAAAGAAGAGTTAATTTCTAATGGGAAATATACAAGTGACTTGTCTTTACACCCATCCATTAAACAAGAACATTTACAAACTTATTTAATTCACATTACCTTAGAAAACTGTTCATCCTTTACTGCCTTTCTTGGTTTAGATGTCAATATTGGGGGTGCAGAAACTACTTCACCAAACTGTATATCATCTATAAATTATAAACTTTGTAATAAATATAAAGTAATCTGGTCTGGAATAGAGTTAACTTCTATGTGTAACATTTACTTTACTCATTTACTAACTAATGTTTTGTTTTATCCCATTATCAGATAAGGCCAATTCTTGGTTGAAAAATACAAAATCAAAGATTTTTATCATTAACTTGCAGGAAACCTTGTATAAAATATGTCTTGATTTGGATTCAAAAGATAGTGATGATGATGAATAGCTGTTTGACGTCCAGTGGCAAATTTAATGCATATTCAGAACAAGAACAAGTGCATGTGTTATGAATATGTACTCTGCTTTGTACTAGGCCAACACCATGAGTCTAATTTTTACTATGCTAGTTCACAAGAAAACAGTTGGTGGGGAGACATGTTAACCTAGCCATACACAATGTTTTACTCAAGGCCGACTAAGTCTTTTCTCTTACTCCTAAATGAAACATGCTTAGTGGAGAAGCAGCAAATATACTAATTGTCAAGTCTTTGGATTTACCAAGCAGGAGATCAAACCAAAAACCTGCACTTGAGGCTTGCACACTACCATGAGACCAATGAGGCGGTTAAAAGATATTTGAAAGCATAGATAGATAAGACTACATTAAAATAACAGTTCTGGGTGAAAGTTTTGAGAGAAGCATTGAAAGTAAAATTGTAACAAGCAAATTGACATGAGAGGTCCTTGTAATTATAAATAATGGAGAGAAAATTATCAAAATTTGTGTACTTTTATATTACATATACAGTAATGACAGCCATGTTAGTATCCAGCATGATTGGATATAATTTTGAAACTGCACTCTTTTTGAGTGATTGTGCCCAAGTTGAGCTTAAATTAGCCCATTCATTTCACAGAATAACTTTGAGAATTGTAAGATGACATACGCTGAGTGTTGATAAAAAAAACATTTGAAAATTGACCAAAATCAAAGTTTTTTATCAAAACATGAAGTAGAGACTATTTATAATGTCATACTGTGGATTCATTTATTTTTCGTGGGTGCCAATTTTCGTGGATTGAGAAAACTTATTTAGTTATTTAATTTCGTGGTTTTGCCAAAGTCTTCATACAACATTATAGATAAAGTTTCATTTGTTCAACATTTTAATTTGTGGTTCACCTGTACCCACGACAATTGGTATCCAACAAATAATAATGAATCCACAGTAACTACATCTGTTGTGACACGTTACAATATGAAAACGAATCCTTATACAAAACCTTTTAAAAACTCTGTTTCTTTGTTATCAATATCTCTTTCATGTTTCTTTTGTTTCATTTTCTCTTTCTTGTGTTTCAGTTTCCTGAAATCATATGTACAATAAATTAACAAATATCCCCCTTTCCTGAAATCATATGAACAATAACTCAACAAATACCCCCTTTCCTGAAATCATATGAACAATAACTCAACAAATACCCCCTTTCCTGAAATCAAATGTACAATAAATAACAAATACCCTCCTTCCTACAAGACTCCACAAAAGTTAATCCTCAATTTTTCACTTATAATCACTTTGTGAAACATATGACTTATACCCTTTGTTTAAGTGATGGGGTACAATGATTTTATTGTAATGTGTTGTTTTCTTTTTCCTGATCAACTTATTTATATTTTTAGTTTATCTTCTGTTACAAAATGACAACTAATGATATATATGGGTGATAGTAAAAATAGTTAACTATACTTCTTCAGCAATTTGTATAACTGAGGTGGTATACAATAACATGGTGAATTTGGGATAGTAACATAGGTTTGCATTACTGCAAAGAAAAAATATAGAAATTGTCTTAATTCTTGTGTAATAATCTAATTTACTATATTTTTTTTATTAAGATGCGACAATAATAATAGTCCTCCCACTTATTTATATATAAATGATCATCAATTAAACAGCTTAATATAGATTCAAAGATCTAAGAAACAGCTTTCTAAAATCAGCATAGAATGGATTCATAATATCTCTTTCCTTTACAGTTGTTTTAGCTTATTTTCAAAGTTTCAGCAAGCCTAAGGTTTCCACAATATCTGAAGCATGTAACTCAAGTTGAAACATATCACACTGGATGTAGTGGTAGTATCTGTATCTTAACAAGACATGTTTCTGGAGATTGTGTTACATGTGTGTTTAAAACCATCTTTCTAGAGGTACTGTGTACAGTCTGTTCACTGAAGTTGGTTTTTATCTGAAATCTTTCTAGAATTTGAGACTAAGTACCACTGTAAACACTTATCTTTCTTGAGTTTGTACTTATGGTTGGTATTTCTGATGTTTGAGATATATATGACTGTAAACCATCTTGTTCTGGCATTTATGTTTTATCTTTGACTGTTAACAGTCCTTTTTAAAAAAGAAGAAACAATTGTTCATGACAGACTATAAACAATCATCAATTAGTTGTTATCAGTCTTAAGTAACATTTGTCATTTTAACAGTTTATATTTACTCTTTCCTGCTTTTGCTCATTGACTTTTTCTTCTTCAAATCTCCTTCATCTATATCTTCAATATTCATCTGCAAAAATAATTAAACAATTGTACAATGTTTAAAAGAGGCTTTTAAATGCCCCTGTATCCCTCCCACCCCCCAGTCCCCTCTACAAAAAAAAGAAAACAATATTAGCGAGCTGATGGTTTTTTCTGTAGCCACCACATAGAATTTTGTTAGTTGGTTTGGTTAACTAATATCAATTTTTCTAAAGACAACTCAATCAATAATTATTTTCAATAAGACCATGTATTTTCAAAGAAGTACAGGTATCTTTTTTTTGATATTCTGTCAATGGTCATCTTTGATGGTCACAAAGGTCCAAATGACTGAAGGGTCTTCTGATCAATTAAAAAAAAAAGGACTTTTATTGGACTTCAACACCACCTGGACTGAAAGCGTTTCAATTTTAGAGAAAGATATCATTCTTCAAATTTTAGTCTTGCTAAAATAGAATAAGTAAAATGATAAATGAAGTCACTGGCAAGACCTGAAAGTAAAACTGTTCTGGATAATTCGGTCAATATTTGTCAAAATTGAGTATGCGTTATCTAATATTATGTCATTCAGTTTAGGCCATCACCACTGTGTGGCATCTTTTTTGCATCAAGAATTGTTTTCAATAACAGAAATCTAATTATACTGTTGATAATAAAAACATGTTACATAATAGCTTCATTTTGAATTTTGGCAAATAATTATTAATAAATAAATACATATTTTGTTATCATATTTTAATCTTTTTTCAGAATCAATTTCAATGTCTAATTGTATTTATACTGCAACTAGCTGTGTTTCTTTCCTAAGTATAGTAACAAAGCTATATTTTGTGCAATGTCAATTTCATCATGGAACACTTTTTCCACAATCAGGGGTTCATTTAGGGATGAAAATAAGCTTAAAATTTGCATTACAATTAAAATAGATATAATGTATTAATTTAAGTTGCGGTATGACACAGCATAGGTTTCTGACACAGAATGAATGTGGTCTAAGAACTTAAAAATTTTCAATTTACCTATTCAAACCATATTATTATTATTTGCTTTTATATATAAATCAGAAACAACCAATTTAAAATGGAAAATTTTAAAGAAAAAAAATGAAAAAAAAATTCCCCCTCAAATTTTTTGAACCCCTTATGATTCATCACCCCAAACTCAATCCCAGCCTTCCCTTTGTGGTATGGTACCTGCAGTACTATTTCAGAGAGATCTGTACACTTGAACACAAGTTATTGTCTGAAACTAGAAAATGTTTGTTTTGGCCCCAAATTCCTAAACGTTTAGGGCAATTACCCCCAAACTCAAACCCAGCTTTTCCTTTGTGATATGGAACCTTGTAGTACAATTTCATAAAGATCCATACACTTACACACAAGTTATTGTCCTGAAACTAGAAAAATGCTTGTTTTTTGCCCCTTTTTGGCCTCTAATTCCTAAAATTTTGAGGCAATTACCCCCAAAATCAATCCAAGCCTTCCCTTTGTGGTATGGTACCTTGCAGTACAATTTCAGAGAGATCCATACACTTGAACACAAGTTATTGTCTGGAAACTAGAAAAATGCTTATTTTTGGCCCCTTTTTGGCCCCTTATTCCTAAACGTTTACGACAATTACCCCCAAACTCAATTCCAGCTTTCCCTTTGTGATATGGAACCTTGTAGTACAATTTCAGAAAGATCCATACACTTACACATAAGTTATTGTCATGAAACTAGAAAAATGCTTGTTTTTTGCCCCTTTTTTGGCCCCTAATTCCTAAAATTTTGAGGCAATTACCCCAAAAAGCATTATCAGGACCAAAGCCGTGAGGCAGTGAAATGAAGGTCAATCATCTAACACCTAGGATACAGCCCTCGGACGTCAATCGGCAACCTCCCCACCTACAATGGTTTTGGAGTGCATGTTAACGAATCGCCAACTACCGTTTACTGTACAGCGTTGGATTGGTTTCTGTCATCTAAAGTAGTAAGTCGTTGATCATCTAAAGTAAACCCTCATCGAAGATAGCGGGTAAAGAGCTGACCCAGCACGTCCCTTCAGCTGTAATGACTGAGACGTGACTGTCTGTGATGTGATGATGATGTACAACATATCATATGTTGATATTAGAGTATAATAAAATAAAGTTAAACAATTAAAGGAGGTATAGATGAAAAAAAGTAATTTTCAAAATTTTTATTTTTTTATTGTTCTAACGTAGAACAATAATTAAAAGTATCATTCTTTGAAAACAACTTTGAAATAGACAAATTATTTACGACCTAAAGCTAAGGTAATTGGTGTTAATTAACAGTGTGTTTGACACCAAAGCTGTCAAGTGAAGCCATGCACTGAAATGGGTCAATTGAGCTGAGTTTACACAGCTAGTTGAACTTCTTGTTCAGAAAAATTCAATTTGCGGTATTTCATTGCAATCACCTTATATCTAATAAGTCTGAAGGCTAAGGAATGCAGGTGAAAGGTTATTTTCAATTCCGGTTATTTGGTCACCGGCGGTGTTCGGTGACCCCTCAAATTGTGAAAATCTGGGTCACACCCGCAGGATCCGGGTCAGTTGACAGGTATGGTGTTTCTTTCTTAAGTATAGTAACAAAGCTATATTTTGTGCAATGTCAATTTCATCATGGAACACTTTTTCCACAATCAGGGGTTCATTTAGAGATGAAAATAAGCTTAAAATTTGCATTACAATTAAAATAGCTATAATGTATTAACTTAAGTTGCAGTATAAATAAAATGCTCCGCTGGGTGCAGCTTGATACGACCGCAGAGGTCGAACCGTGAACAGTTGGGCAAGTACCCCAAAATCAATCCCAGCATTCCTTTGTGATATGGAACCTTGTGGTACAATGTCAGAGAGATCCATACACTAACAAACAAGTTATGTCTGGAAGTTACAAAATGCTTATTTTGGCCCTTTTGGCCCCTAATTCCTTAACTGTTGGTACCATAACCCCAAAATCAATCCCAACCTTCCTTTTGTGGTATTGAACATTATGGTAAAATTTCATAGAGATCCATTCACACTTAAACTAAAGTTAGAGTGCGAAACCAATGTGTCTTTTTTGGCTTTTGGTCTAATTCCTAAAATTTTAGAGGACGACTTTGTGGTATAATACCTTGCAGTACAATTTCAGAGAGATCCATACACTTGAACACAAGTTATTGGACGTAAAACAATATTAGGTCAATGTCAGAAAATATAAACTTGTGGCACAAAACTGGGGTGTAGCTCAGTAAAACCTCGCCCTTCCCCAGTTTCTCAGCCTCATACAAAAAAAGTTTATATTTTTCTGACATTGACCTAATATTGTAAATATACATGTACTGAAACAAAAATAATTGTAAAAGTACAGTAAAGATGAAACAACCAAAAGACTCATTAAAACATAGGTCTGTCACTGTCAATGTAGGTTTAACTTTAAACTTTTTTAGAGATTTGTAGAAAGTCTTATAACATTAACACTTTAGGGACTGCTTCAGAAAATTTATTGATCTACATGTTTCAGTGTCTAGGGCACCGTCATCAGGATAAAAACAATACAGAAAATTGCACCTGAAGTACAAAATTGGGTATGTATAGATTACGTCACAATCTAACCATGGTGAGTATGAATAGAAAGTGAAAGTATACATGTATGGAAGTAAACTTGAACAAGAAAGTTGAATAAAATGTGAATGTCATTGAAATTTAAATGTTTGTTGAATGAATACGTGTTTGTCATCTTACATAATGGACTGTGTAGTTTGTACTAAACCCAAATTTGAACGGCACTTGACTTGCAATTCCGTACCATTTCGACTGGCTTCACTTGGCCGGAGGTACTACTTCCAATCGCGTCGGGAATGCAGTGAAGTGTATGATCGCTGCTGGTTTGGAAAATGTTTATTTAACAATTAAGTTATAATAAATTATGATGAATTTTAATTGCCCAATAGTTCATTTAAAATCAAATCCGGAATGGTGTCAGGTAATGGTTGTTGTATATTTCGTTCAAAATATTTAGGGATCACACATCTTTGTTTCACATCGAGTTGAATAATTTAATTTTTTAGAGATTATTCAAAAACTTCAAGTTATAACTTATGTACATGTATTCATAACATTTACAAACCCCATAGTGATCCGATAATTTAGACTGTAGTAAAACTTTTTGAGTGGCATTATCAACACGATTCAAAAAATCCCTTTCCTTTTCTTTTTTCTTCTGAATAAATACTGGAGGTGGATCAAGAGGTCTTGTCTGTCCTGGGATCATCTTTTGGAATGTATCTACAATACAAAAAACTTATTTGCAAAATATATAAGGAGTGGTAAATGATGAGATAATTTGTAAGAATTTTGTCTTCCAGGCTGCCATCACATCTTGTGCAACTTTAATACTCATCTTAGTTCAAACTTATACACTTTAAACAACAATGTATTTTCATTTTATCTGCAGAAGCCCTAGACTAATCGTATAATTCTGTGATGACTAAATATAATTTAGGCAAGTCTTGGTATCTTTCTAAATGTACTTTATATCAAGCTTATAAAACACATATATACCATATTTGATTTCAGCTGGTTGAGCAGTTTTAAAGAAAAATGTCCTTTATTTTACTAATAGGTTCTTATCAAATACCCAATGGAGTTAATACCACATGATGGCATATTCTTTTCAATATCTGTTCTACATATTTGCCACAAGCATCCTTGTAATATTAAGTTAAACACTGTCTGCCATTTTGTTTGACTGATTTGCAATATAGTAACAATAGTTTATTCAGTATCATACATGTACATCAAATCTGTCAATTATGTAGGGCTTAACTAGGTTGAACAGTTCCACAAAAAGTGTCAGTCAATCAGAAAAATCTATTATTTACCATTGTGACCATGTCAACTATCAGAGCAAATTAAAAACCATTGTAGCAACATTTTGTACATATATCCTTCCAAATTTCCTGTAAAATTTGGAGTGATTTGCTTCCCAAATGCTTATTTATGTTGCTGGATAAAATGTACTTAAAAGTATTGCACCTGATATGAGTGTGTTAAACATGATTTCTACATCAGTAGATTAAGAACTTTGAGCTTGCTTTCAGCAACTGCAAGCATTCTTTTTACCATATCATTTACAAAGTGTTCCATGCACCTGTTCCAAATCAGTAACCTTTTAAGTTGTTGTATTGTTACATTAGACAGGTGTGGATCCAGGATTTTTGAAAAGGTAGGGGGTGTGTGCTCCTGGCAAACCAAATTTTGTAGTGATACTTGTAAATAGTCTATGCATTTATTATATATGTGACATAAGGAGAGCCTGGGAACTCTTGCTCCCTAAATCTGCCTCTGTTAAAATTATATCTTATATGTTTTTGCCTGTTGAAGAATTTAATGTTCATTGCAGACCTTTGTTAGTCTCTGTTAAACTTATACACATCTTATCTGGGCAATATATACCTTGACATCCTTTTCTATTGTTGAAGACCATAATGATCTCTAAATGTATTTGATTTTTTTATGTTGTTCGGTTGCTGTTTCGTTTATGTAGATACACATGTACATGTAGCCTTCATCTTCTTTTATTCATTTTGAACAATCATGAAAACCAAAATTACAAAAATGTCATAAAACTGCAGTATAGCCTGTTATAGTGATGTTTCAATCTTTTAGTGTATATCAATAGTTGTTCTTCTGTTCTTTATAAGCCTTGAAGAAAACTTATATTTCCATTTCTTCAGCATATCAAAAACCCTAAAATTCAATTTTGTTAAAATCAAACTAAGTTTAATTTGGACCCTTTGGACCTTAATGTAGACCAATTTGAACGGGACCAAAAATTTAGAATCTAAATACGTTAGATTCGGCATATCAAAAACCCCAATAATTCAATTTTGATGAAATCAAACAAAGTTTAATTTTGGATTTGGACCTCAATGTGAACCAATTTAAAAAGGGCCCAAAATCCAAAACTTAATACGGTTAGATTCAGCATATTAAAGAACCCCAAGAGTTCAAAATAAAACCCATTGAAATTGGTCAAAAATAAGCAATTTTCAAATATCTTCTTTGCACAATACTGTGTAATTAAATATTTCTTAATTCGCAATACTGTGCAATTGAATATTTCGCTATTGCCAATACTGTACAATTGACAATTTCTTGCTATTCGCAATATTGTGCTATTGGATATTTCTTGCTATTGCAATACTGTGCAATTGAAGATTTCTTGCTATTATATAAGGAGTGGTAAATGATGAGATAATTTGTAAGAATTTTGTCTTCCAGGCTGCCATCACATTTTGTGCAACTTTAATACTCATCTTAGTTCAAACTTATACACTTTAAACAACAATGTATTTTCATTTTATCTGCAGAAGCCCTAGACTAATCGTATAATTCTGTGATGACTAAATATAATTTAGGCAAGTCTTGGTATCTTTCTAAATGTACTTTATATCAAGTTTATAAAACACATATATACCATATTTGATTTCAGCTGGTTGAGTAGTTTTAAAAAAAAAAATGTCCTTTATTTTACTCATAGGTTCTTATCAAATACCCAATGGAGTTAATACCACATGATAAAACTTTTCTGGCATATTCTTTTCAATATCTGTTCTACATATTTGCCACAAGCATCCTTGTAATATTAAGTTTTAAACACTGTCTGCCATTTTGTTTGACTGATTTGCAATATAGTAACAATAGTTCATTCAGTATCATACATGTACATCAAATCTGTCAATTATGTAGGGCTTAACTAGGTTGAACAGTTCCATAAAAAGAGTCAGTCAATCAGAAAAATCTATTATTTACCATTGTGACCATGTCAACTATCAGATCAAATTAAGAACCATTGTAGCAACACTTTGTACATATATCCTTCCAAATTTCCTGAAAATTTGGAGTGATTTCTTCCCAAATGCTTATTTATGTTGCTGGATAAAATGTACTTAAAAGTATTGCACCTGATATAAGTGTGTTACTGTTAAACATGATTTCTAAATCAGTAGATTAAGAACTTTGAGCTTGCTTTCAGTGACTGCAAGCATTCTTTTACCATATCATTTACAAAGTGTTCCATGCACCTGTTCCAAATCAGTAACCTTTTAAGTTGTTGTCTTGTTATGTTAGACAGGTGTGGATCCAGGATTTTGAAAAGGAAGGGGGAGGGTGTGTGCTCCTGGCAAACCAACGTTTGTAGTGATACTTGTAAATAGTCTATGCATTTATTATATATGTGACATAAGGAGAGCCTGGGAACCCTGCTCCCTAAATCTGCCTCTGTTAAAATTATATCTTACCGGGTATATGTTTTTGCCTGTTGAAGAATTTAATGTTCATTGCAGATCCTTGTTAGTCTCTGTTAAACTTATACACATCTTATCTGGGCAATATATACCTTGACATCCTTTTCTATTGTTGAAGACCATAATGATCTCTAAATGTATTTGATTTGTTCATGTTGTTGGATTGCTGTTTCGTTTATGTAGATACACATGTACATGTAGCCTTCATCTTCTTTTATTCATTTTGAACAATCATAAAAACCAAAATTACAAAAATGTCATAAAACTGCGAGTATAGCCTGTTATAGTCATGTTTCAATCTTTTAGTGTATTTCAATAGTTGCTCTTCTGTTCTTTATAAGCCTTGAAGAAAACTTACATTTCCATTTCAATAAAATGCTCCGCAGGGCGCAGCTTGATACGACCGCAGAGGTCGAACCCTGAATAGTTGGGGCAAGTATGGACACAACATTCAAGCTTGATACAGCTCTGAATTTGGATTATGATTAAATATTTGACACAGCACAGGTTTCTGACACAGAATGAATGTGGTCTAAGAACTTAAAATTTTAAATTGGACATTCACCTATTATGGTCCAATATCCAAAATCTAAATACATGGTTAGATTCAGCATATCAAAGAACCCCAAGAGTTCAATTTTGATGAAATCAAACAAAGTTTAATTTTGGACCCTTTTGACCTCAATGTGGACAAAGTTGATAACGGGCCCAAAATAAAAATCTAAATACATGGTTAGATTCAGCATATCAAAGAACCCCATATATTCAATTTTGTTGAAATCAAACAAAGTTTAATTTTGGACCCGATTTGGACCAACTTGAAAACTGGGCCCATAATCAAAATCTAAATACATGTTTAGATTCAGCATATCAAAGAACCCTAAGAATTCAATTTTGTTAAAATCAAACTAAGTTTAATTTTGGACCCTTTGGACCTTAATGTAGACCAATTTGAAAACGGACCAAAAATTTAGAATCTAAATACACGGTTAGATTCGCATATCAAAGAACCCCAATAATTCAATTTTGATGAAATCAAACAAAGTTTAATTTTGGACCCTTTGGACCTCAATGTGAACCAATTTAAAAACGGGCCCAAAATCCAAAACTTAATACACGGTTAGATTCAGCATATTAAAGAACCCAAGAGTTCAAGAATAAAACCCCATTGAAATTGGTCAAGAAATAAGCAACTTCTTTTGCACAATACTGTGTAATTAAATATTTCTTGCAATTGCGCAATACTGTGCAATTGAATATTTCTTGCTATTGCGCAATACTGTACAATTGACAATTTCTTGCTATTGCGCAATATTGTGCTATTGGATATTTCTTGCTATTGCGCAATACTGTGCAATTGAAGATTTCTTGCTATTGCGCAATACTGTGCAACTGAAAATTTCTTGCTATTGCACAATACTTATTATATAATAATTTACACATCCTGTTTGGTGTGTATCTCCTGCCATATCATTATTATTTGCTTTTAAATATAAATCAGAAATAACCAACTTAAAATGGAAAATTTTAAAGAAAAAAAAGGAAAAAAGGAAAAAAAAATCCCCCAAATTTTTTCAACCCCTTATGATTCATCACCCTAAACTCAATCCCAGCCTTCCTTTGAGGTATGGTACCTTGCAGTACAATTTCAGAGAGATCCATACACTTGAACACAAGTTATTGTCTGAAACTAGAAAATGCTTATTTTGGCCCCTTTTGGCCCCTAATTCCTAAACGTTTCAGGCAATTACCCCAAACTCAATTCCAGCTTTCCTTTGTGATATGGAACCTTGTAGTACAATTTCAGAAAGATCCATACACTTACACACAAGTTATTGTCATGAAACTAGAAAATGCATGTTTTTGCCCTTTTTGGCCCCTAATTCCTAAAATTTTGAGGCAATTACCCCAAAAATCAATCCCAGCATTCCTTTGTGATATGGAACCTTGTGGTACAAAGTCAGAGATCCATACACTAACACACAAGTTATGTCTGGAAGTTACAAAATGCTTATTTTGGCCCCTAATTCCTTAACTGTTGGTGCCATAACCCCAAAATCAATCCCAACCTTCCTTTTGTGATATTGAACCTTATGGTAAAATTTCATAGAAATCCATTCACTTAAACTAAAGTTAGAGTGCGAAAACCAATGCGTCTTCGGACAACGACGACGACGACGCCAACGTCATACCAATATACGACCACAAAATTTTTTTGCGGTCGTATAAAAATACATTAACTGGAGAATTTGTGATGTATTTTACCACAATGGTTAATAAAATACATGTATGTTTAACAACTGTTTAATGGTTACCACCATAGAAAATTTAACATTACCTTTTGCTTTTTTTTTCTTGAATTTTTGCCTTTTTCCTATTTTGAACTTTTCTTTATTGTCCATGAAAAATTGCACTTTTCTCGGAATTTCTTGCGTGTCATCATTTTTTGGAGCCTCATCTTGACGAGTTTTTTGATGGCTGAAATGCATAAAAAATTTAACATGCATTAGAGATGTACATATGAAATGTAAGGCCAAAAAAAATGTATCCGACTGTCCCTAATTTGAGCGCTGATCCTAAGTCATTTTATTTCCATCATAAAGTGAAAAATTAACTGCTCAAGTCATAAGCAAAGTTAGATGTGCATTGATCAAAAAAATGCCCATCAAAATCAAAAAAAGATTTTATCTTTCTGAAACCTGAAATGCATTTAACTTTAATATATTTAGTGGATGCTAGCAGTGTTCTCCCTATGATTTTTGCAAAGCACCAGGGCAAACTGGTGACAAATTAGAAGTATGTATCAAACATAGTTTGCATCGAGTCGCAACACATTTCCTTTATCCTCTCTCCTTGTGGACAGATCCCAATCAGTTTTGTTTTTCTATTAATTTTTATTTATTTGAGTTTTGTTTTCTTTGGTACTGTGTTGTAGGGTTTAACAGTAACTATATAATAAATAGGAATAAATTCTTCAATGTGTATGTAGAAAGTGTGGGGTATTGGCATTAAATTATTTTACTCATGTTCTTCAACAAATTTATATTTCTATTTTGTCCACTTGGGATTGTCAATTTACTCTCTTTATTTGGTAAAAGAGAAACTTAACCACTATGAGTATGTGGAATAGTCATTATTTATGTAATATACAACTCATGTTCCAGATGTGATATATAATCCCTATATTATAATGGTTTGAAATCATTAGAAGTATTAAGGATATTATCTTTCATTTACAATGTTTTATTTATGATGGTATATAATTATTTATATGAATAAGTCTAAATTGAAAACAACGTTCAAACCTATGATTGTGTTGGATAAAAACCGCAATTTTTATACGTGTGCATGCAAAACAAATTTCTTGGTAGAGGGGTCTAAATACAGCACAAACAACATTTTCCAAAAGACCAAAAAAGTGAAAAATTGTATGTTTAAACAAAACGCATTTGACTAACAGGTCAAACAACGGATGTTCTTAAACCCTGCTGACTGCCATTGGCGATTGCCAAATAAACGGATCACAAGATGTAACAAAATGGATCTTTATTGTTAATTTAATACCAAACAGAAAACAATAAACTTGCGGAAAAGATGGTATACCGCAAACATGAGGTGCAAAAATTTGTACACCATATTCGGATTTCGACAATTATTTATATGTACACATCATTTTATTTTTTATCAAATTACATTCAAATTTTATATTTCGTAATCAATATGTAATTTATAAATATTTCTATGAATAAACAAAATATTCAGCACTAGATTTTTTTAAAATAAGCAAAAAATAAGGGGAGTAACTCTCTATAAATTTATTATGAAAAATAGTTTTTTTGCCGTTTAAGATACTCATCATACCTTTGAGTGACATGACATAACCTATTCAACAGTACTATGTTTGATACCCAAGTTATACATGTAGATGTCAACAGAAGACTCTTTAGAGTCAAAATAAATAGTGACTGATGTATATCAAACTCACTGAATTGACTGCCAAACTGGAAGAAACCAGAGGTCCAAAAATGTAAGTTTTATTATTGTAAAAGAGAAGGAAGACTCATTTGAGAGACAGGATACCATGGCTAGCTTGGATAACGTGCTTCATACAGAATAAAAGTATTTAATATAATGGTCAATTATTATTATTCAATGGGCCAACACTTGCAACAGTTTATATTTTATTAAGTAAAAACAATTATGCTACGTTGGTAAAACTGTTGGCACTGTTCATGTACAAAAAGTTATTTCCAATTTGTGACACTGGTCAGTGCTTGGGTGGTGAGTGAAGCCATAAAAATTTTTTCAGAATTCATACAATATCTTTATATCAATTAAAACACAAAAAGAATCAAGTTACAAAATGTGCTAATTAATCAAATAAATCCAATCAACTACAGGTTAACCTCATCAGGTCAATCGATCACAGGTTGTAAACAATCAAAATGCTGGTTAAATTTTACCTGGAATTTTATACCTCACAAATAAGATTAATCAAGTCAGATAAATTTTATCGGTATACAATTTTTTGACCGAAAATTATAGGACCACGCTCCAAAAATATAGGACAGAAAGTCTGAGGTGCTTTATGGGGAGAACACTGGATGCTTAGGCCTTCAAACTTTTCCAACTGGTCAGGTTTGATTGTACTCATAGTAATTATGTAGGTGGAAACCCAAATTTTTGTCCATTTGTTATGATGAACCTGAACTCAGAAGACAGTATTTGCATAATATTGCAGGCAAGCTTATTCCTTATGTTCTGTTGGAAATATTCTGATGATAAGCAATAAATTTCAATATGTGTCATATCAAAATTTTAACTAGGAATCTTAATATTATTATTTTTTTTTTTAAAATGGATGTTTGTCTCAACTAATGAAAATAATATATTTGATATATGTGTCAAAGGCATTTTTTTTTTTATCTCCACATTTGCTATTATTCATAAAATTCAGTAACCTACTGCAAGTCAAATATATATCACTTTTATCTCTTGTACAGTTGTACAAATGTGACTGATCGAGAACCAGTTACCTTCAGATTTCGAAAAGTTTTTACTCTAATATTTTTTTGCAGGAACTCTGTAAGTAAATATTCCTTTAACATACAAAGGGTAACCAAAAGTTAGGTTTAACATGTTTAACACCATAATCTCTGACTTTAATTCCTCATGTAAACAACAAAAAAACAGGTAACTCCTATGCTGATTTTTTAGGGAAATTTTAATGGTACATGTACATTTGTACTATGACCAGTTATCATATCTTTTGAATCTTGTCATTAAATGATAGAATTTTATTTTAGATGTAATAGGCCACTTCACGGTTATTGCAGCCATATTGAGTAGGGGCAGATTTTTTGGATGGAAGTGGAAATAGTAAGAAAGAACGGGAAAACCTATGCATGTGTCCAAGCAACTGTTCTGTTTCAATATTGTTTTCCCGTGTTTTTCAAAGCATTTTCGCCTCCATTATAAAGATCTGCTCCTATTCAATATGACTGCAATAACCGTGAAAGGGCCTACTTGTCTGAAGATATCAGCAGTATGTTGTTTTTGTGCAACGCCTCAGTTATTGATAAAAAAGACAGGTGACAGTAACTGGTAACGACGGTAACTTGCTGGTCGAGTATTTTTCTTCTAGTGGCAGAATCAACTGGGTCTGGGGCTACATGAAATATCACAGGCACTTGTTTATATCAATTGGAAGGTCGATATTAATTTATAATAGGATACTGTTATACAATACTTTGATAGTCGACCTTACCATTAATAAAAACAGGTGCATGTGGCTGTATGGTGAATCTTATTGCTTATTAGCTTTCAGTTTATAGCTTTATGGATATTGATTGAAATAAACAAAACTAAACAAACATTTGCTTTCTTTCGCCGTTGTAAAATGGGTCAACAAATTTAATTTTTCTGTGCTTTTTACTTTTCTGTGGTTTAGACATTTTCCCCATGCTTGTTTGTTGTTTTTGTTATCTCCCCTGTCAGTTTCCACTTGAACATAAATTGATGACGTTTTTAGCAGTTCCGGTAACATTGAAACAAATTTTGAAGTTGATTGAAGTATCATCAGTATGTATTTCAAACTATGATGTTGATTTGTCGATCAAGTTTAAAATGAACTAAATTTAATACTGACACTAAGCAACCTTAAGTTGTTTAAATGAAAAAAAATCAGATTTAACTGGGAAAAAAACCTACTAAACTGTAAACACCTTTTTCGCTCACCTGCCCTAAAGATCAAGTGAGCTTTTCCCATCACTTGGCGTTCGTCGTCGTCGTCCGTCCGTTGTTGTAATACATCTTATCGCTATTTGGCCAACCATTACTGGACATCACAAAAGTTCCCGTAAAATTTTGACGTCATAATAGAAAATATCTGACGCCACAATGGAAAAGTGATTGTTGTATGACGTCAAAAGTTCAAGCAGGACAGATTCTCAGGTCAAGCGGGAATAGAGATAAGGTGAATTTAAAAAAAAAATTCTCCTCTGAAACTACTTAACCAAATGTTACAAACTTTACCTGCATCCTTTGAACAGTGTATAGGGTATATATATCTTGTTGAAAATTATATCAGTGATTTGATCCATCAACAAACATGGTCGCTTTTGCTAAAAATAGAACATGGGGTAAAATGCAGTTTTGGGCTTATATTTCAAAAACTAAGGCAGTTAGAGCAAATCTCACTTTGGGTAGAATTTGCTGTTTCAGAATCTAATGCATTCTGGACAATATTTTCAAAAGTGTACACCAAAACATCGTGATGGGTTAAAAACGTCATAAACAATGGAACTTCAACCAATGATGTGATGTTATTTTCATTTTGGGGTACAAACAATAAAATTACCCATAGTCCTTTAGATTCTGAAACGGCCAATTGATCAACAGGTCAAAATATATCACCTGAGGAATTTTCAGTAAAAATCAGACAACCCATTTTAGAGCTATTGCACCTAAAATATATTTTTTTTTTACAAATTTCCCAGTTTTTGGTTATTTTCTTGAAAACTATAATAGACAGAGAGAAATTTTAAAC
Organism: Mytilus coruscus; assembly: GCA_017311375.1. NCBI lineage: Eukaryota > Metazoa > Mollusca > Bivalvia > Mytilida > Mytilidae > Mytilus > Mytilus coruscus. Next base: position 57,604,685 of record CM029602.1, read on the forward strand.
AGTAAAAATGAACAGAACATTGATATAGATCTACAAATAAGTTAACTTGTTAGAAATCGTCAATTGAATCCTTACAAGAGTTATTGCCTTTAAATGATGAATTTTATCCTTTTATCGACTGCAATCGTATATTGGTAGGACGTTGGCGTCGTGTCGTCGTCCGAAGACACATTGGTTTTCGCACAATAACTTTAGTTTAAGTGAATGGATCTCTATGATATTTTACCATAAGGTTCAATACCACAAAAGGAAGGTTGGGATTGATTTTGGGGGTTATAGTACCAACAGTTAAGGAATTAAGGGCCAAAAAGGTGCCAAAAATAAGCATTTTTGTAACTTCCAGACAATGACTTGTGTGTTAGTGTATGGATCTCTCTGACATTGTACCACAATGTTCCATATCACAAAGGGAATGCTGGGATTGATTTTGGGGGTAATTGCCTCAAAATTTTAGGAATTAGGGGCCAAAAAAGGGGCAAAAAACAAGCATTTTTCTAATTTCATGACAATAACTTGTGTGTAAGTGTATGGATCTTTCTGAAATTGTACTACAAGGTTCCATATCACAAAGGGAAAGCTGGAATTGAGTTTGGGGGTAATTGCCCAAAATGTTTAGGAATAAGGGGTCAAAAAGGGGCCAAAAATAAGCATTTTTTCTAGTTTCCAGACAATAAATTGTGTTCAAGTGTATGGATCTCTCTGAAATTGTACTGCAAGGTATCATACCATAAAGGGAAGGCTGGGATTGAGTTTGCCATACCATAAAGGATAGGCTGGGATTGAGTTTGGGGGTGATGAATCATAAGGGGGTTCAAAAAATTTGGGGGGATTATTTTTTTTTTCATTTTTTTTTCTTTTTTTCATTTTTTTTTCTTTTAAAATTTTCCATTTTAAGTTGGTTATTTCTGATTTATAATTAAAAGCAAATAATAATGATATGGTAGGAGATACACACCAAACAGGATGTGTAAATTATTATATAATAAGTATTGTGCAATAGCAAGAAATTTTCAATTGCACAGTATTGCACAATAGCAAGAAATCTTCAATTGCACAGTATTGCGCAATAGCAAGAAATCTTCAATTGCACAGTATTGTGCAATAGCAAGAAATATCCAATAGCACAATATTGCGCAATAGCAAGAAATTGTCTATTGTACAGTATTGCTCAATAGCAAGAAATATTCAATTGCACAGTATTGTGCAAAAGAAGATATTTCGTATAAATTGCTTATTTCTTGACCAATTTCAATGGGGTTTTATTCTTGAATTCTTGGGGTTCTTTAATATGCTGAATCTAACTGTGTATTAAGTTTTTGGATTTTGGGCTCCATTTTTTAATTGGTCCACATTGAGGTCAGGGGTTTTTCTGGGTATTTTGGGAAAAAGGACCCTGGCCAGTATTGGGAATTTTTTCACGTGCTTTTCAATGAAATTGGGAAAACAGCAAATATACCAGATTTGAGTTTTAGTGTGTTTAGTTCATTAAAAGTTATCTTTTATTGTGAAAATAAAGTAAGAAACTTCCAAAATTTTACTGGCCCTTCAAAATTGAGAAGAAATAACCTCTTGGAATTGTAGTTATATGTTTACACTATAAAAACATCTACATGTTATATCAACATTTATTAATGATTAGGAAAATTACTGTCACATTTTATTGGATTTGTGAACTACAAGTAATTTTGAGTTTCTGTATAAAATATTTCCTGCTTTTTCTTTTTTTTTCCATATATCTTTTGGATTTCAATTCTAGTGTTTATATTTCATCATCAACATGTATTTTGTCACCTGCCTGGAATTATTATTTTTTTTATTGCATTTGATCAGCAAACCCGGAATTACCCTTATCCGCCCCCGGAATCTGGCCCGGTATTGTAATTGTCTTCATTTCTGGTTTATGGTATCCATTGTTTTTCAATGTTGTTTTTGTCAGTCAGATACGATTTTACTCGGATTTATACATTACTTGTTGGCGATTTTCGGCATAAAGCTAGCGGTTGAACAAAATGAACATCATGAATAATAAAGATGAAAATATATTTCGAGATCGATTGGGAATTTTGCTCCCAAAATTGGGAAAAATGTAAGGTATTTGCCATTCGGAATGGGTCCGAATACCGGACCCTGTGGAATGCTAGAAAAATCCATGGAGGTCCAAAGGGTCCAAAATTAAACTTTGTTTGATTTCATCAAAAATTGAATTATTGGGGTTCCTTGATATGCCGAATCTAACCGTGTATTTAGATTCTTAATTTTTGGTTCCGTTTTCAAATTGGTCTACATTAAGGTCCAAAGGGTCCAAAATTAAACTTAGTTTGATTGTAACAAAAATTGAATTCTTAGGGTTCTTTGATATGCTGAATCTAAACATGTATTTAGATTTTTGATTATGGGCCCAGTTTTCAAGTTGGTCCAAATCAGTGTCCAAAATTAAACTTTGTTTGATTTCAACAAAAATTGAATATATGGGGTTCTTCAATATGCTGAATCTAACCATGTATTTAGATTTTTGATTTTTGGGCCCCGTTTTCAACTTTGTCCACATTTAGGTCAAAAGGGTCCAAAATTAAACTTTGTTTGATTTCATCAAAAATTGAATTCTTGGGGTTCTTTGATATGCTGAATCTAACCATGTATTTAGATTTTGGATATTGGACCATAATAGGTGAATGTCCAATTTAAAATTTTTAAGTTCTTAGACCACATTCATTCTGTGTCAGAAACCTATGCTGTGTCAAATATTTAATCACTATCCAAATTCAGAGCTGTATCAAGCTTGAATGTTGTGTCCATACTTGCCCCAACTGTTCAGGGTTCGACCTCTGTGGTCGTATCAAGCTGCGCCCTGCGGAGCATTTTATTCTAGTTTCAGGACAATAACTTGTGTGTAAGTGTATGGATCTTTATGAAATTGTACTACAAGGTTCCATATCACAAAGGAAAGCTGGGTTCGAGTTTGGGGTAATTGCCGTAACGTTTAGGAATTTGGGGCAAAAAGAAGCATTTTCTAGTTTCAGACAATAACTTGTGTTCAAGTGTACGGATCTCTGAAATTGTCCTGCAAGGTACCATACCACAAAGGAAGGCTGGGATTGAGTTTGGGGTGATGAATCATAAGGGGTTCAAAAATTTGGGGATTTTTTTCTTTAAAATTTTCCATTTTAAGTTGGTTATTTCTGATTTATATATAGATTTCATCAAAAATTGAATTCTTTGGATTCTTTGATATGCTGACTCTAACCATGTATTTAGATTTTGGATATTGGACCATAATAGGTAAATTAAAATTTTTTAAGTTCTTAGACCACATTCATTCTGTGTCAGAAACCTATGCTGTGTCAAATATTTAATCACAATCCAAATTCAGAGCTGTATCAAGCTTGAATGTTGTGTTCATACTTGCCCCAACTGTTCAGGGTTCGACCTCTGCGGTCGTATCAAGCTGCGCCCCAGCGGAGCATTTATTTCATTTTTGTATTAAATTAAGGTGATGCAATCTCTCAATAACAATGTTCAACAAAATATGATCAACATATAAGTTACCATGGATGAATTGTCAATTGACCCCTTATAGTTATAGATTTATTGCCTTTGAAAGACTAATTTTACTGATTTTTTTGCGTTTTCTACAGAAAATATAATAGATAGAAAGAAATTTTGAACGCAAAAGTGTTCAGCAAAATAAGTCAAGATAGTCAAATTCTCAGTTGATGTCTTATAGGAGTTGTTGCCCTTGAATATTTTTTTTATTCATTGCAGAAACCACTATAGATAGAGATTATTGCCCTTGTCCACATATTATCAATGATTTTATTTTCTCCATTTTTGCAGTTTTTGCACAAATTATAAAAGATCATGTAGATAGTGAGAAACAGCAAAAAAAGGAAAAATGTTCAGCACAATAAGATCTAAAAATTAATTATCATGAACAAAATTATAAACCAACTCCTTATAGAAGTTATTTCCCCTGAATGATGATTTTTATCCAGTTTTAAATTTTTGTCCAAAACTATAGGAGTTAAATCGAAACTTTTAAAACCAACAAAGATCAGTAAAATAAAATCTACAAGAAAGTCAAAATGGTCAAATTGTCACACTATTGTCATAAAATGATGTTTTCTATTTTTTTTTATTTCAAAGACTTTAATAGGTAGGTATAAACTGTAAACAATAAAAACTTTGATACTAGTAGATAGGTATAAACTGTAAACAGTAAAAATGATAATCAATACAAGACCTACAAAAATACCACAAATAAGATCTATAAATAAGCTAACATAACTGAATGCAATAAAGGAAAAAAATAATATTAAAATGGCATAATTTTACAAGGTGAGCGATTCAGGCTCTTGGTGGTAAAATTGACCCTTCTAGCTGCCATTAGTGCTCTCATTGTTTTCTATATCTATTCCGTGGTACAACAGCCAAATCTATTCTGCATACAGACAAACATGTGCAACTAGAATCATTAACAAGCCCGGCAGCAGCTACAAAATGTATACCGGTATATAAAAATTAAATGCTGTTATGTGTTTCAGAAAAATGAAATTGTTTCAGGATTTCAGGATTTTGAGATCTATTTTTTTCATCAATGTACAATTGATAGACCACTTTCGAGTAATGTCCTTCACCAGAAAAGTTCGTCAGTTATGCGTGCCTTTTTGACGTCATTTACCAGATAGAGAGGGCCGCCTTTATCCCTGCACTATTAAAGTTCATCAAGCGTCTTCATGATCGTCATTATGCAGGACTTAATAACAATTCCCTAATAACAGCAGTGCTGATTATCAATTAGAAGAATTTAATTTGACGAATAATTCATGAAAATATAGCATCATATTCTTTCAACTGCTCTCTCAACATTGGAAGGAAGTGACGATGACCCTAAACACATGAATGATGTTCACTAAAACCAAAGTTTTTGACGGAAATGCAACAAACTCGAAAGTGGTCTATTGGGCCAGATGGTAACAGGTTAAACATACTATATATATATTATATAAGTCCCTTTAATTATGATAGTGCATACAGCTTCTTAAGTTCAAATGAAGTTGATCTCAAATTTCTAAATCTTTCTAGTAAGTTCATCTTTAATTTCCATTTCTTTACAACTGAGTCATGCCTTTAGCTTATTCTCTATTTTCCCTGCCGGTTCCTATTTCATGATGAATGTTATTTTTCGTTCTCTAGAACATGTTTTGTATATTTATTTTTCTCCAATATTGTTTAATCTAATTATAAGCCATCTTAACTCTTACACTAAGATATAGAACATGATTTCAATACCATATAAGCATGAATAATTCTACATAAATCAAAATCTGACAGATTCTTGAAGTCTCAAATCTTCTCTTAATTGACCATAGTCACATATAAAAGAAAGAGTTACATGTACAATGATCTGAAATAACTTTGACTGCCATTTTGATATAAATAAAATAGAACTTTTCATAATGAATGGCAATTAATTTGCTTAAAAAAAGATTAATGTTACATGAAGGATTCAGGCCCAGTAAGATAGGGATAATCAATAAGAGAACACAAGAAAGGTCTTATTGCTAGGATACAATTATATTACGGTTCTTCCAAAAGAGAGTGTTCTTAGAAAACCTCATTACATTATCAGATATTCAAACACTTATTCAAAAACTTTAAGATACATGCTTGATGTTTTTAACTTTTACATATGTATCTCTTAACCATGTTGACTTTTCTATCATTTTATTTTAGAGGCTTGTATTGGGATAAAGGAAACATTACATAGCTTTGTTAAGACACACACAATGAGAAGATTACACATGCTTTGTTAAGACACACACAATGAGAAGACTGCTGATTGAAAAATGAGCATGTACAGTTTGTCAAAAAACGTTCATTCAGTCTTAACACAAATATTAAGAAAAAGACTTTTATGTTGTGATATAAACCATTTAGTCTATGATGTAAGGAATGGCTGTCAATTATGTAGAACAGTGAGACATTACAGTTCTCAACCAAATAATCAACCTAAAAGTTCTGACCATAAAATAAGCGATAATGATAAAGATATAGAACCAAGTTTAAAAACTGTCTTAGGAGATAATGTAAACAGTGACAAAACCTGCAGCACAGATGTTATACCTGGTAAGGGACGACCACCTGAACCTCCTGTGGATTGCTGTATGAGTGGATGTGCTAATTGTGTGTGGATACAGTATGCAGAAGAATTAAAACAATATTATTCTGATGGATCAAAAAGAGCTTTAAAAGAAATTGACACAATAGAAAATGAATCATTAAAAGCCTTCATAAAGCTGGAATTAGGTTTGCTTAAATAACTACCTCAGTTTTACAAATAGTTATGTTCTAACTTATTTATGCTGGAGTATTCTCCCTTTGCATAGTGTTTAGCCTTTACTCATTAAGTAAGTACAGTTAGATGTTCAGGTTAATTTGTAAACTTTGTTATATATTTTTTGACAAATCTTCTAAAGCCTTCATATACTTTGAACAAATATTACAATTTTATCTTATTTTTAGCTGAAGTTATCTCCCCTTGCACATTGAATCACCTTTATTTTAAAGTGCACAGTGTCAGTTTTTTAAATTGACTTCTACGGATGATAAAGTCATAATTTTGTTTTTAAAACACTTTTAAAGTTAAATTGAAATTTTTATTGTTGCTTTTCTCTTTTATTGTGGTATGATAAATTTGAATATTATTTGGAAGATTTTTTAAAATGGCAATTTTAAAAATGCTTATTTAGTTTCAGTTTTGCAATTACTGCTTAAATGATTTTAAAATCCAAATAAAACTTCACTTACATCTTACATTATATGTGAGGTCATGGAGGTTAGACATTTTTGCTTTGATGCTTAATTTGTTTTGTGTAAAACCTTGAAATGAAAACAAAGTGTTTTTTAAACTTAAATTGATTTTTAATTTAGATGCTGATCATCTTACCCAATGTGTTAGCATACATTGTAAGTAAATGAAATTGCATGAACTTGGTCTCTGTCATATGGTTTGTTAACAAAAAAATGTGATAAATATAGTACAAGATGTACAAGAGCCGAATGCCAATTTTGAAAAGTGCATACTCAGTGCAACCACATGTTGTTTATACATATCTTTACTTAAAAATTAATTGGCAAGTACATTTTCATGTCACCTTGTAAATAAAACCCTCTGTTTTACATGTACACAAATACCTCATTAGTACAGTGACATCTATTTGCATTCTAGTGATAATTTTAAGAGTTTATTTTAAATGCACAGTTTACAGATTTTATGAAACTTTTCTTTTAAGTGACTAGTGTGTTTTTATACGACCGCAAAAAAATTGCGTTCATATAATGCTATCACGTCGTTGGCGTCCGAAAAACATTTGGTTTCTTTAACTTTTAGTTTAAGTGTATGGATCTCTATGAAATTTAACCAAAAGGTTCAATATCACAAAAGGAAGGTTGGGATTGTTTTTCGGGGCGATGGTCCGAACCGTTTAGGAATTAGGGGCCAAAAAGGGACCCAAAACAAGCATTTTTCTAGTTTCAGGACAATAACTTGTGTATAAGTATTTTGATTGCTCTGAAATTGTACCACAAGGTTCAATACCACAAGTATAAGGTTGGGATTCATTTTGGGGGTAATTGCCCAAACTAGTTTTCAGACAATAACTTGTGTTTAAGTGTATGGATGTCTCTTAAATTGTACCACATTTTACAAAAAGAAAATTTCTTCAAATATTATTTTGGGGGGGTAAAAAAAAATTATATTTGGGGGAATAAATTTTTTTCCTTCAAGATTTAAGAAATTATCAATTTTCCCCCCAAAAAAATTGGGGTCACAATTTATTTTGCTTATTCTTTGTATATAGTCTGAAAACAGATTTACTAAGTATTGCACAACAGCAAGAAATCTTCAATTGAATATAAATTCAAATCATATAACCAATTTCAAGTTCTTTGACTACATTTATTCTGTGTCAGAAACCTATAATGTGTCAAATATTTAATTACAATCCAAATTCAGACCTGTATCAAGCTTGAATATTGTGTCCATTTTTGCCCCAACTGTTCAGGGTTGGACCTCTGCGGTCGTATCCAGCTGCGGTCGGCGAAGCAATTTGTTGTACTTTAGTTTGAGCTTGTACTTTTTCATCCAAAAGATTATTTTGTATATATATCTAGTATAAAGTATGTGTTTTTTTACCTGCCAATCAACCAACATGACCACCATGGCTAAAATTATAACATAAGCCTAGGGTTAAATGCAAGTAATTGCCTAAAATCTTGAAATCCCTAATAGATAGACAAAAAATCTAACTAGGAAAAAGTTATCAAATGATCGACAAATCAGTTTTAATTAATAAAATTGTCAATGGACTCCTTAAAAGAGTAATTGCTCTTTAAGGACAATTTTTAGGGCATTTTTCTTAATCTTTGAGAAAAAAACGTGTATACTGTAATATTGATTTTACTATTGCATTTTTCTGAAATAATCTTATTTCTTTATTCTGTACATCCTTCATTACTGTAATCAGTATTATATGGCCTCATTCTATTATTTTCCACAATTATTCTGTATACTTTTTGCACCCTATTATTCTCTCTTTTTTTTTTTTGGGCCTTTATTCTTTATTCTATAAACCCCATCTAGATCCTCATATAAGGTATGTTAAAGTGTCAATATTAAAAGTAATCAGATATATAAAAGATTTACAAATAAATCTGAATATCTGAAATTCTCTGTAGACTCCTTAAAGGAGTTATTGGCTTTAAATGACTATTTGCAGCCATTTATTGTGTTTTTGGCAATGATCATTCAAACCCTATGATAGATAGAGAGAAAGTGTAACAAACAAAATTAAGCAGCAAGTTAAGATCTACAAATATGTTAAGGGGGCATTAGCTGCCAAATTCTTGTTCACCGATTTGACTCAAATTCTCGTATTTGACTTATAACATACTAAAATGTATATCCAAATTACAAAAGTCTAAAATAAACAATTAACAATGCATGGGCTCAATAATATGTATCAACATTTCGTGTGTATTTTTGTCTTGAAGTCATCTAAGTAACCATCAAGATGTCCTCCGAAGACTGCCGACGGTCATATAACACGGTATAAACATAAATATATAAATATAAACAGATAGCGACCTTGTGCAATTGGATTTTTTCTGTTTGATTTTATATTGTAGGTTAAAAAGTAAGTTTATCATCGTTTTTACCTGTATAAGAATGATTTTTTGTGGATCGAATCAGTCAACCAAATGGTTCATCCTTGTTTCACTTTCAGTTTGACATTCTTTTCCTTTTAATAGCTGATTACATGTGTAACCCATCTCCAGCTAAGGGGTTAAATTGAAGGTCACATGAATACGGATTCAGTGAGGTCGAATTATTCACTTGCAAGTGATCAATTCATCAGAGAGTTTCTTATCTTATTTTGACAAAATTGAACCAAATTGACTGCTAAAAGCTATTATTATTTCACTATATCACTTTCATTATTGGTTGAACAAAAAAAAAATCATATTTTATTTTTTTTTTTATATCTCGTAGCTAATGCCCCTTTAACATTGGCATTATTGTCTTTTAAAAAAATCTAAATGATGATGTCTTTTCTCCAATTTTAACATTTCAGTTTATTGATCCTCAAGGAAAGATATACAAGTTAATCACATTAATGAAACTTTCAATTGCCTGTTAAACAAGCAAATTTGAGATCATTTCATATTGTGATGACTGCATAGTTGAGGGCCTTTGATTGGAGGATGCGGTTGGGAACTGAAGAAAAACTAATTAATGACCTTGATATCACTTGAATTGTGCTTGAATTTTTATTTGAAATTAAGTAATTTGCTTCTGGTGAAAAAAAATTGATTGCAATAAAGGTGAAAATTAATAGCAAAATGGCATATTCTTGCCCGGTCAGAGGTTCAGGCTCATAGGACTTACGGGCCTCTAGTATTATTAAGTAGGACTAACGGGCCTCTAGTATTATTAAGTAGGACTAACGGGCCTCTAGTATTATTAAGTAGGACTAACGGGCCTCTAGTATTATTAAGTAACTCTGTGATACTGTTATTTTATATTAATTTACTTATTTTTCCACCTAGTCAGTTATTGTTACACTCAAGATTTTAATGCAGTGAAAGTTGTTAAATATAATTTGTGAAGATGTTATTTTATTAATAAAATCTTTTTATTTCTCAAAGATCAATGTTTTAGTTCAGTTGTCCTTTTGAGTTACATTTGTATGTATGCTTTTTATACTGCAGCTTGGGTGGATTTTTTCATTGAAGCTCACAAATCAGATTCAATTGTAGACTTTGTAAAAGTATTTAGTACAAAACACTAACTCATTTATTTCACTTCTTGAAATAGACACAGGAGACCATCTAGATGTTTTGCCTATTCTGTGCACAGGTTGAAATGACACTGAAGAGTATTATTATTGTTTGATACATTGTGGTATCAGTTCGTGTTAAACTTTTTATGAAAAATCTGATTCTCTAAAACCAATGATGGAATTTTATGAAAAAAATAATAATAATTGTATATGACTATATAAAATAAGGAGACATGTTATGATTGGCAATGAGACAACTATCCAACAAAGAACGAAGGACAATGATCATTGATGTGAACATCTACAGTGAACTACAGCCGTCAACAATGAGCAAAACTCATACTGTATAGAAAACTATAAAAGGCCATGAGATGACAATATGAAACATTTCAAAAAAGAAAACCAACATCTAGATTTATGCTTAAAACAATAAACAAACAAACAATTATCAAGGTAGACAGCCTATCATGACAACCACTGAATTACAGGGCTACAAGCTCATGATGAAGAACCATAATTGTTAAACTTTTTATAAAAAAATCTGACTCTCATTACAGGCTTATGATTCAGAACCATAAGTGTTAATAACTGGACAGAGATATATACTATGTTAAGACATGTTTTGAACTTATTAAAATAGAATCAAAGTTAGTAAAGATAAAGACAATATTAAACTTTAATGTTAAATTGATACCTTTCAGAATAAACTTAACACAGTTAATTTTGTGGTCGTATATTGGTATGACGTTGGCGTCGTCGTCGTTGTCGTCGTCCGAAGACACATTAGTTTTCACACAATAACTTTAGTTTAAGTAAATGGATCTCTATGAAATTTTACCATAAGGTTCAATACCACAAAAGGAAGGTTGGGATTGATTTTGGGGGTTATGGTACCAACAGTTCAGGAATTAGGGGCCAAAAATAAGCATTTTTGTAACTTCCAGACAATAACTTGTGTGTAAGTGTATGGATCTCTCTGACATTTTACCACATGGTTCCATATCACAAAGGGAAGGCTGGAATTGATTTTGGGGGTAATTGCCTCAAAATTTTAGGAATTAGGGGCCAAAAAAGGGGCAAAAAACAAGCATTTTTCTAGTTTCATGATAATAACTTGTGTGTAAGTGTTTGGATATTTCTGAAATTGTACTACAAGGTTCCATATCACAAAGGAAAGCTGGAATTGAGTTTGGGGTAATTGCCCAAACGTTTAGGAATTGGGGCCAAAAGGGCCAAAAATAAGCATTTTCTAGTTTCCAGACAATAACTTGTGTTCAAGTGTATGGATCTCTCTGAAATTGTACTGCAAGGTACCATACCACAAAGGAAGGCTGGGATTGATGATGGGGTAATTGCCTCAATATTTTAGGAATTAGGGGCCAAAAGGGGCAAAAACAAGCATTTTCTAGTTTCAGGACAATAACTTGTGTGTAAGTGTATGGATCTTTCTGAAATTGTACTACAAGGTTCCATATCACAAAGGAAAGCTGGGTTTGAGTTTGGGGTAATTGCCCTAAATGTTTAGGAATTTGGGGCCAAAAGGGCCAAAAACACATTTTCTAGTTTCAGACAATAACTTGTGTTCAAGTGTATGGATCTCTCTGAAATTGTACTGCAAGGTACCATACCACAAAGGGAAGGCTGGGATTGAGTTTGGGGTGATGAATCATAAGGGGGTTCAAAAATTTGGGGGATTTTTTTTTTTTTCCTTTTTTTTCTTTTTCCTTTTTTTTCTTTTAAAATTTTCCATTTTAAGTTGGTTATTTCTGATTTATATTTAAAAGCAAATAATAATGATATGGTAGGAGATACACACCAAACAGGATGTGTAAATTATTATATAATAATTATTGTGCAATAGCAAGAAATTTTCAATTGCACAGTATTGCACAATAGCAAGAAATCTTCAATTGCACAGTATTGCGCAATAGCAAGAAATCTTCAATTGCACAGTATTGCGCAATAGCAAGAAATATCCAATAGCACAATATTGCAATAGCAAGAAATTGTCAATTGTACAGTATTGCACAATAGCAAGAAATATTCAATTGCACAGTATTGTGCAAAAGAAGATACCATTATAAATTGTTTATTTCTTGACCAATTTCAATGGGGTTTTATTCTTGAATTCTTGGGGTTCTTTAATATGCTGAATCTAACCATGTATTAAGTTTTTGGATTTTGGGCCCCGTTTTTAAATTGGTCCACATTGAGGTCCAAAGGGTCCAAAATTAAACTTTGTTTGATTTCATCAAACATTGAATTATTGGGGTTCTTTGATATGCCGAATCTAACCGTGTATTTAGATTCTTAATTTTTGGTTCTGTTTTCAAATTGGTCTACATTAAGGTCCAAAGGGTCCAAAATTAAACTTAGTTTGATTTTAACAAAAATTGAATTCTTAGGGTTCTTTGATATGCTGAATCTAAACATGTATTTAGATTTTTGATTATGGGCCCAGTTTTCAAGTTGGTCCAAATCGGGGTCCAAAATTAAACTTTGTTTGATTTCAACAAAAATTGAATATATGGGGTTCTTTGATATGCTGAATCTAACCATGTATTTAGATTTTGGATATTGGACCATAATAGGTGAATGTCCAATTTAAAAAAATTTTAAGTTCTTAGACCACATTCGTTCTGTGTCAGAAACCTATGCTGTGTCAAATATTTAATCACAATCCAAATTCAGAGCTGTATCAAGTTTGAATGTTGTGTCCATACTTGCCCCAACTGTTCAGGGTTCGACCTCTGCGGTCGCATCAAGCTGCGCCCTGCGAAGCATTTTATTTTGTTTGATACAGTTATTGTTTTCTCTGAGTTTTGAATGGTAGATATTCTATCCTGTCTTTTTTTTTGGTTTGGTAGAACTATTCTTTTCTCAGAGTTTTGAATGGTAGAGATTCTGTCCTGTTTTTGTTTCTTTTGGTAGAGTTAATGTTATCTCAAAATTTTGAATGGTAGAGATTTTGTCCCATCTGTTTTTGGTTTGGTTAAGTTAATGTTATCTCAAAATTTGAATGGTAGAGATTTTGTCCCATCTGTTTTGATTTGGTTAAATTAATGTTATCTCAAAATTTTGAATGGTAGAGATTTTGTCTCATCTGTTTTCGATTTTGGTTAAGTTAATGTTATCTCTATGTTTTGAATGGTAGATATTCTGTCCTGTCTTTGTTTGGTTTGGTAGAGGTATTGTTTTCTCTGAATTTTGAATGGTAGAGATTCTGTCCTGTCTTTGTTTGGTTTAGTAGATTTATTGTTTTTTCTGAGTTATGAATGGTCGAGATTTTGTCCTATCTGATATAGTTAATGTTATATCTATGTTTTGAATAGTATATACTCTGTCTTGTGTGTTTCTGGTTTGGTAGAGTTATTCTCTTCTCAGACTTTTGAATGGTAGAGATTTTGACCTGTCTACTTTTGGTTTGGTTATGTTAAGGTTATCTCAAAATTTCGAATGGTAGAGATTTTGTCTAATCTGTTTTTGGTTTGGTTAAGTTAATGTTATCACTATGCTTTAAATGGTAGATATTCTGTCCTGTCTTTGTTTGATTTGGTAGAGGTATTGTTTTCTCTGAGTTTTAAATGATAGAGATTCTGTCCTGTCTGTGTTTGTTTTGGTAGAGTTAATGTTATCTCAAAATTTGAATGGTAGAGATTTTGTCTAATCTGTTTTTGGTTTGGTTAAGTTAATGTTTTCTCTATGTTTTGAATGGTAGATATTCTGTCCTGTCTTTGTTTGGTTAAGTAGAGTTATTGTTTCTTTCTGAGTTTTGAATGGTTAAGATTCCGCCTATCTGTGTTTAGTCTGATATAGTTACTGTTATTTCTATGTTTTGAATGGTAGATACTGTCTTGTCTGTTTTTGGTTTGGTAGAGTTATTCTCTTCTCAGAGTCCTGTCTGTTAGTTTAAGTTAATGTTATTATTATGTTTTGAACGGAAGAGATTCGGTCCTGTGTGGGTTTGGTTTGATTAAGTTAATGTTATTTCTATGTTTTGAATGGGAGAGATTCTGCCCTGTCTGGGTTTGGTTAGGTTAAGTTTATGTTATTTCTATGTTTTGAACGGGAGAGATTCGGTACTGTCTGTGTTTGGTTTGGTTGAGTTAATGTTATTTTATGTTTTGAATGGGAGAGATTCTGTCCTGTCTGTTTTTGGTTAGGTTAAGTTAATGTTATTTCTAAGTTTTGAACGGAAGAGATTCGATCCTGTCTTGGTTTGGTTAAGTTAAGTTAATGTTATGTTTTGAATGGGAGAGATTCGGTGCTGTCTGTGTTGGTTTGGTTAAGTTAATGTTATTTCTATGTTTTGAACGGGAGAGATTCGGTTCTGTCTGGGTTTGGTTAGGTTAAGTTAATGTTATTTTATGTTTTGAATGGGAGAGATTCGTGCTGTTTGTGTTGGTTTGGTTAAGTTAATGTTATTTCTATGTTTTGAATTGGAGAGATTCTGTCCGGTCTGGGTTTTGCTAGGTTAAGTTAATGTTATTTCTATGTTTTGAATGGGAGAGATTCGGTCCTGTCTGGGATTGGTTTGGTTAAGTTAATGTTATTTCTATGTTTTGAATGGAAGAGATTCGGTCCTGTCTGTTTTTGGTTTGGGAGAGTGATAGTTATCTCTTAATTTTGAATGGTAGAGTTTATTTCCTGTTTGTGTTAAGTTTGGTAGAGTTATTGTTATCTCTTATATGGAATGGTAGATATTCTTTCCTGTCTGTGTTTGGTTTGGTAGAGTTATTGTTATCTCTTAATTTTGAATACGGTAGAGACTCTACTACAGAAATAAGAAAGATGTGGTATGATTGATAATTATATCCACCAGAGACCAAACGACGTAACTGTCAGCAATTTGTTAGTGCTATAAATTATTAAATTCATGCAGGTGGATCCTACTTTCACAATAAATCCCTATATTTGTTAAAAAAAAAGACTTTTGACCAATTTTAGTTCAAATAATTATGACATCTTGAAATTTTAATTTTTTGCTGTGATGCCTTCCTACAAAAAATTAACGTAGCCTTTTAAGACGTCATAATTATTTGGACTAGACCAATTTTTGATAACTATATCCATGCTGCTGTTTATTAATGAAAATGTCACCATTATTGAAATCTGAGGCATCTTCGCAAAAGCGCGGAGAAATTTGCTCTCCATATTAAAGAATAAGCGAATGGGACTTCAAAAATTGAAAACATGATTTTAAATCTCTATGGATTTTGCCCAAATGTTGCCAGGCAATCAATTCATGGGAGAAAAGACAGAGATATTTGTTTTGAGAGGATTAAAAAGGGGGTTGAAACAAATTAGAATTTGAAAAGTTTACAGGCATGCAACAATCATCTTCCAAGACCAAAAACGTTTCTAGTTACCTCCATCCAAAATATGGTATGAGGGTCTGGGTGTGGTGTATCCTTCATTCTTTATTCCGTATTTGTTAACCAATTTTCTCTATTATTTATCTTTTTTGTCCATTATGCTCTATTTTAACACCCCATTTTTCTCTATTTTTTATTTTTTTGTTACCTATCTTCTTCTATTCTTTATTTTTTTTTGTCCTTTATTCTTCACATTTTGCTCGTTATTCTATATTCTGTAAAACTCCGGCATCCAGACCAACTGTTATTGTGTCCGCTGACAAGTACAAAGGTCAATTTTTTTACCGTTTATTAGGGGTGTAGCTGTCGTTAGGCACTTAAGTACACATAATTTTTTCACAAATATTTTTTTTTATTACAAAAATAATAAACAACGTTATCTATAGATGCACGTGAAGTCGTCAAAACTCTTTAAGTATCAAATGTCATTTGTACACTAGTCTAGCATCCTTAGTGAATGGAGTATTGGATAGAATTGTATGTCATTATATTCCACCTTATATAGAAACTAAAAACTAGAACTTTGGTTCAGATCATTTCACTTCTATCAACAAATACTTGAATGAACCTCAACATGCTGACATTTTATTCTTAGATACATGATTTTTTTTAATTAGTTGTTGTTGGCTTTCAACTAGCTTTCCACTTGGTCTTCATCCGACCTACAATAAAACCCTTGCCAAACTTGGGCGTCCGTTTGGCTGTGCGGGATGTATAAATAAGCAGTCACGTCTGGTCAGAATGGAGACGTTAAATCCGATGCCTAGTGTAGAGAGAATGCCACGCTCTCTGCATGTTAAGAACACTTGCAACAACTCTGACTGGTACGTAGGTGGTCTACTGAAAGGCAAAATTTCTGTTTCTATCCAGTAAACCCTCATTTTCCAATGCATGCATGGCATTTCCAAATTTCAAGACCTTCATCCTGGACGACCCCTATTACAGGACCTAGCTACCTGTTGTATTTATTGTAAATTTGTTTTTGTCCTGAACATGCATGAACTATTTGCCACTGGACGTTTAGCAATAAATCAATCTATCAACTAGCTTTCAGTATAACTTCGGGTACTCTCAGATATACGTGTAAAGACCATAATTATTCAAAATTCCTAATCAGGTAGGAATTTTACAGTACAGGATATCAGAAAAAATGAATTTCTTGAATTTTGTTAGATAGTATGAACAGAACAGAACTTCTGCATGAGGTATCGACTGTGTGTGTGTATGTATTTGTGTGGCCGTGGGAGGATGAAGGTTTAAGAATCAAAAGATGAATGGTCGATGCCTAGTCAAAAGGATAGTATTATACAGTAGTCTCAGTGTTTACGTGCCAATTTTTTAACGAAGGATTTTCAATATGTACTATCAGTTGACGTATATAACAATTATCCTCAATCAGAAAGGAATAGATATGAAAATACTAAACAGGATGTACTGCTTAATTTAGGGAGCTACCATTTGATTTTATGGGGGGCTGAGACTACTATAACTGTGTTATAGTAGTCTCAGTGGGGGGCTAGGATGAAATTTGAAAAAAATAGGCAGGACAGGAGTTTTGAGTAAAAAAAAAGGCAGGATGAGACACTTGCAAAAAAAAAAAGTCAGGATGACAATTTAGGAAAAAAAAAGTCAGGATAAACTTTAAAAAAAGCAGGACAGAATAGAGTGAAAAATAAAAAGGCAGGACAGAGATTACAACTAAAAAAAAATGCAGGACAAAATTTTTCATCCTAGCCCCCCCATAAAAATCAAATGGTAGCTCCCTTAAGGGCTACGCTGATCTACGCTGGGCAATGCATATTGTAAATATTTTTATTTTTATATTTCCGATTGCACTGCCGGTTAATTCATCAGTCAAATGTTATTGTAAAATAATGTATAATTCTTCGAACTTTTCTTCACATGTATATTATCATGATAAAATGACCAGTACATTTTATGTTTTTTTGTACACAAAATTTTGCAACTAAAAATGCTGAAAACCTTTTTCCGTAGGGGAGCTTAGCCCCCTTGAACTCCCTATACCAGGGCTCTTCCATGGACCTCCTGGAGGCCTTGAGCGGCCCCAGACCCCCTGTCGCAATTTGTGCCTACAGTTTATTGGATACCTAGCTACGCCCCTGTTTATCGATTGTTGAAGGTCGTACAGTGACCTATAGTTGCTTCCATCCACGTCATTTGGTCTCTGGCGGATAATTGTTTCATTGGCAATCTTACCACATCTCCTCATTTGTAAATTCCGTCGTCGTTGCTTCACATTTGATATAGACCTCGGGTTAAAGTATTTGGAACTTCAACATCCGTCGTCGTTGCTTCACATTTAATATAGACCTCGGGTTAAAGCATTTGGAACTTCAACAAAATTATCAAATCTCAATGAACTTGTACAAATTTGCAAAGAGGCTTGTAAGATATTACCCAGAACCAAAATTGTGAAATTAAGTTTCCAATCTTCCGTATTTTGACCGCTATTTTTGTTCGATTTACGTGCAACTTTACCAATCTGAAATATAGACCCTGATAAAAAATAAAAAAATATGTAGTACGTTTGCCAAGGAGACAAATATCCATAAGAAACAAAAAGACGTGCAGATATAGGTCGACGTACGGACTTCAACTATAAACAAACCCATTCCGCATTGCAAGCAAAAAGGCCCGACATGACAAAATATAAAACAATCCAAACGAAGAAAACCGACAGCCTAATCTTATACCAGAACAATTTATATAAAAAAGAAAAACAAATAACAGACAGCAACCAACGACAACCACCCAGTGATTTTATAATAAATAAATCACGTTCGCCACTAATGAAATATCAAGTACACATCCAACGTCATCAACAGCCAAGAAGGCCACCAAGGCTATTGTCATCACTTCCGTCCGTCCGTCCGTCCGTCCGTCCGTCCGTGTGTTCGGGGTAAATATTACACACGCTCATCTCAGTCTGCAAACTTGGGTCAATAATAACTTATCTAGCAAGAACTCGTGATCATTCATGAAAGGCCCTTCACAAACAATTTTCATTTATTTCCGAGCTTATGAAAAACATGACGATGGACGACAAACAGGCCGGATGTAAACCGAATTTTGCAGAAATCAGTAAAGCATGGTTCTTTGTAGAACATCTCTCATTTTGTTCATATCGTATCAAAACTGTGACATAATTGACCAGACAATGAGAGGCGTTCCTTATATTTTTAATAAACCGCCTCATTTGAACAGTTCCATACATGACTAGGCACCAGTCCGTTATATTACATTTGAATAGACATCTTCGACAGGCAAGGGTTACGATCCGATACATTTTTCGTTATCATAATTAAACTATAATAATTTGATTCATTCTTATTTGCCCTTGTCCCCATTTAACAATATCGTTTGATTTTTTTTCGTTTCGTTTCGTTGATATCCTTTTCGTTTTGGTGTGTGTCTTTTTGTTTCGTTTTTTTCGTTTTTTTGTTGTTTTTGTTTCGTTTCGTACTTTATTGCCCCCCTCCCCGAACAGACTATTACTTAAACTTAACCAAAGTTTGTGTTCCGTTCAGTATATGCTCACTGAGATTGTTTTTGCTTTATGTTACTGCATGTAAAGGTTTATTGATTCTCCTTAAGCATTTTCTACCCCTCCTAAATGATATTAAATAATCATTCCCAATTTGACTAAAATTTAAAAAAATGGCACAGTCACTTCGTGTTTTCACTTACGTCACAAGTTCTCATGGTTGAATGTTCGAAACACGTATAAGGGAGCTACCATTTGATTTTTAGGGGGCTAGAATGAAATTTGAAAAAAATAGGCAGGACAGGAGTTTTGAGTTTAAAAAAAGGCAGGACAAAATTTTTCATCCTAGCCCCCCCCCCCCATAAAAATCAAATGGTAGCTCCCTAACGCTTAAAAGTCTTTTCAACCTGGTCCTTTGGTCTATGGGAGATAGTTGTTTCATTGGCAATCATATCTAAATGTGTTAAATTGTCTGGACGTTTTGTTGACTGAATTCTACCCCTGATCTGAAAAGAACTATATAAGAGGTTAGAATAGTAGGGTGTTAGGTATGTAGATGTACGGCCATAATAGTGAAAAATCGGTGTTTGATGCGTAAAAAAGGCGAAATATGTGTATGTTTAATCATGCCTTTAAGAAAAATTCTATCTATCATATTTTCTGCAAAAAAAAAAAAAAAAAAAATAGCAAAAATTATCTTCCAAGGGCAATAACTCCTTTAATGAATCAATTGACAATTTCGGTCATGTTGACCTATTTGTAGGTCTTACTTTGCTGAACATTTTCCAAAAACTGAGAAATTTAATAAAAAATATTATTTCAGGGGCAATAACTCCAAATTTAAAACTGTTTTGGTTTTTGAGATTTAAGCCAAAAACTGCATTTCATCCCTATGTTCTATTTATAGCCATGGTGGCCATGTTATTTGACTGACCGGAATGAAAAAACACAAACTTTATACTAGATACCATAAAGAGTATTCACCCCAATATAAAAATAAGGAGATTTGGTATGATGATTGCCAGTAAGACAACTATCCGGTAAAGTTCAAATGGAGTTGATGTATAAGCAATTATAGGTAACCAATTTTGGTTGAAATTAGTGGAGAAGTTTCAGAGGAGAAGATCTTTAAAAGTCGACGACGACGACTACGGATGACGCCGGAGGACTGACGCCAAGTGATGGCAGTAGCTCACATGGTCCTTTGGGCGGCCTGGTAAGCTAAAAACGACCAAATGACAAACAACATTATACAAAACACAACTTAGAAAACTAAAGACTTAGTAACACGACCCCCAACAAAAAAATTGGGATGATCTCAGGTGCTCGGAAGGGTAAGCAGATCCTGCTCCACATGTGGCACCCGTCGAGTTGTACGTGTAAGTACAAACCAAGTGATAAGTCGACATCGGTAGGTCCCATTCGAGGAAAAGAGCAGATTACGACATTTGGAACATATCCGTCGTCATTTGTGAAACAGATATTTCATAACTGTCAACAAACTCGTGATGTATCTATCTATCTATCTCTATATATATAGAAATATATTGTCGAAATCCGGATATGGTGTACAAAAACATTTGCACCTTTTGTTTGCGGTATACCATCTTTTCTGCAAGTCTATTGTTTTCTGTTTAGTATTAAATTAATAATAAAGATCCATTTATTACATCGGTGATCCGTTTATTTGGCAATCGCCAATGGCAGTCAGCAGGGTTTAAGAACATTTGTTGTTCGACCTGTTAGTCAAATGCGTTTTGTTAAAATATACTTTTTCACTTTTTGGTCTTTTGAAAAATGTTGTTTGTGCTGTATTTAGACACCTCTAACAAGAAATTTGTTTTGCATGCACACGTATAAAAATTGCGGTTTTTATCCAACGCAATCATAGGTTTGAACGTTGTTTTCAATTTAGACTTATATATATACATATATATATATTTTAACTGTAAAGATGATTTAAACTATATATCGTAATTATCTTTACGTGGTGTTTCCTTTGACGTCCGCTTTATATGCAAAATGCTTTCCAAGACGTCCGCTTTATATGCAAAATGCTTTCCAAGACGTCCGCATTAAATCGATTATATCATCTGAAGCAAGTCTTTTTTTGTCAGAATACGCATATTTCCTACAGAGTGAAATTTAGAACTAAGGGGTCGGCGTCAGTGGATAAATGTAACGACTTTAGTTATGCATCTTGCTTCTAAGGAAAAACTGCTACCTTAATTTAATCCTATCAAAATTGGAATGCCTATATATAGATTGACTTGATATATATCAAATATATTTACTATTCCAGATTAATCGTAGGAAAATCTGAGATTACTATAACTAAGTAATATCAGGAAATAAACAAGATGAAAGATGTGCTGCCGAAAATAAATCAATAACGGGCCTTAATGAGAATGGTATCCAATATAGTAGGCCTGGGTTCTGGAGCTGATCTATTAGACTAGATGGATCACATAACCCAGATGCCTCTGTGAACGAGGTCTTGAATTGCAATAAAACTTGACCAGAAACATATACATTTTGTGTAATAAATATAAAACAAACAAACAAATTCTGTATTTGCCAATCACGGCGCCCAAAATGAGCAGAATAATTACAATCAGTATAATAATATGAGAGTCATATATATATATAATAATAATATGTCTCGGACTCCACTTGCATTGAACATGTTGAACATTTTTCAGATTTTATACTGTAGCCAGAGACATATATGTCTCTGCTGTAGCTAAATGTCAATTATTACATTTATTGTTGAACTACTCTTCGACACACGAATACCTTTGATCACCTTTGTTCTTCCTTGTCAAATGTTGTTTAAAATTTTTCTTTTATTTAGGACAAGAAATTATTCAATACTTGAAATCAATCATGTATCATATTCAAATAATACATTTAAATAACGACCAATCGTATCTATAAATCCATTTTTATATTTAGCAATCCTTTAAGTGTACGCAACTAGTCCCAAAACAAAACAATCTGCTGCTGGAGAAACGGTTCTCCATAGCACTGTTTACATAGTCACTATGGGATTGTGTTATTGTTGTGGTTTTTACTGCTGAATCATCAGAAACGTAGAAGGTTGATTGAGTTCGTGCTGAGTCATCAGTTTGAACATTTCACATAGCCAATCAGAATTCTTCCCGAGAGGCGCAAAAATACGCACCGCTCCGAGAATTGCCGAGTCGCAAAATAATACGTAGAAACCAAAATAAACGCATTTTACAGAATTTGGAGATTTTATACTTGGATTTAGGTGACCCAGTTATTCCGAAAAGGACAGTTTAATATTATTTAACCTGTTAAGTGTTGACAGATAAAGGAAAATGAGTAAAAAGGTAAGATTTTTTTATAATTTCAACCACGATGTGTAAAGTTGTACTATGGCGTGGCCTTGTTTATGTTTTGTTTACATCTGGAATACACGTTTCTTGCTTTCTGTGAATTAGTTTTTCATGTAAAAGGTTACATTTTGATGTAAAAATTATATTGAATAAGTTTTTAAATACATATATTTTGTGATATTGTTATATTTGACAGATTTTAGAACTGCTGAGTTGTTTGTTGTTGAAGACCACGTGATATGTTCGTCCCCATTGATTATTGCGCAGATCGTCTTTGTGTATTGAGCTTATGCAATTTGTAAATTTTAATGACATAACCACTGTCCTTAGATTTTTGTTTTTCTATAGATTAAATCTGTAACATTTACCGCTAAAAAGAAATTATACCAATACATAAATGTACGTATACATGCCAAATATGATTTTTAGAAAATAGTAAACATTGTTAGGCAATACCTGGAATTTGACCTAAATGTCACAAGTGTATAAAATGATGAGCTTTCACTTTTATGTCTTATTTGAAAATTAATCAGATTTTCAGCATTATAGAACAACATCATTGGTTTTTAACCAAAACGACGCATGTACATGTACAAATACAGTTAAAAGCTTCAAGTCCAACCCATGATATATCATCATTTGTACAAAATTGCAATAAGATGTACATTTGTAATATCCTGGATGTACAGTAGCCTTGTTGGTTGGGTTACAGGTTGGTTTAGAATCCGTGAGTTACGAAGAGGATGATCTACAGAAGACAATTGAAATTGAAATATTTCACTTTCACAGATTTTATCACTACTGTATTATAATGAAAAAGTGTTTTATGAGAAAAATAAAATTTGAAATTTGAACTGAAAATTTATGTACATTACAAAAAAAAAATATTTTTGGTTGAAAATTGTAAGACTTTGGTAAATAAAAGATACTTTATATTGATTTGTTAAAATGTTTCAGCTGAATCAGTAAAAAAAAATTCATTAGTCATCTAAGATGAGTGAGTAATACCTATATATTGATTTTATTTAATCGTCTTTTTCTCAGTACACTGTACAAAAACAGGATCTAGCAATTTGGAGTGATTAAGACAATATACATTTTGTAGTATATTGAGAAACCTTTTTACCTACATGTACATCATAATAAAGTTGCTGTAGTACATGATCATGTGCTTATTAAAATTTATTTTTATCAGGAAAGATTATTTAAGATATCGGTTTTATATAAAAGATAACCGCAATTATCATTTACTTCTAACTATATAACTACCTGAAATGAAAAATTTAGAAGATGTGTATGATTACTTGTTTATTCATTACCATGTGATCAGGTTATTTACAGAAACAATCATGTTGTTTTGGCATGTGATCACATTATAGGTAGACTATTTGGCTTGTGTTTTGGCAATTGAAAGTTGACTGCTGTTAAAGAATAAAAAACAAGGCCATTCATTACCCATTGCTTATATTACTTGTCCGTCCTGATGTTAAAGTTTGGGTCAAATCTTTTCATATATTTTATATATATGATTTGCTTGATTAGGAATCCTTTACAATGATTGGTTTCAAGTCCTTCCTGTAGTGAGTTTTGATGCAGGTTATTTTTCTTAACAACACAGTAGCTTTAATTCATGTTAAACATTCAAAATATGTAAATTGTAAAATTATTTACTATTCACTGTGCCTGAAAAGACAAAAGACATCTTGTGTACAATATGTACATGTAGACATCTTGTGTACAATATGTACTTGTAGACATCTTGTGTACAATATGTACTTGTAGACATCTTGTGTACAATATGTACATGTAGACATCTTGTGTACAATATGTACATGTAGACATCTTGTGTACAATATGTACATGTAGACATCTTGTGTACAATATGTACTTGTAGTTAAAGATTCATTAGAATTGAACACCTTGTTCTTGGGGTTTAGTGATGTGTAAAGTGGACCAATTCACTTTGGACTTTAATATCTTTTATGTGAATTGGCCCAGTTTTACACATTTATAAACTCTGGAAACAAATGCTTACCGGTAATTCATAAATAAGGTGAGAAAATTAGAGAATAATCTACAAATGTAGGTTTGTAGTTGTAATCTGATATTAGTAACTTCTCTATCTATGTCTGCTGTATGACGTGACTCTGCATTTGATAAATTTGGTGTAATTGGATCACATTTGCATGAAAATTTGTGAGTTTTGCTAAGTCCCCTTTGAGATTAATTGAAAGGTTCTGAGCTGAAAAAAAATCCATTTGCGACCAAACAGTTCAAGTAACATGTACATGTAGCCAAATGTTTGAGGAATACCTTTGAAGAATCTTTTCTTATTTGTTTCAAAAAGGGATCGAAAGGGTCTTGGAATATGAGGTGTTGTGGTTCTACAGGCACTTATGGTCAGTATACAGACACAAAACATGCTTGTTTACAACATTGCCATATAAGATCCTGAAGTTCATAGTCTTTTAGTTAGACCAACTCTGAGAAAAATTGTATTTCCTCATCTTATTAACACCATCAAGGGGTATTAATATTAAAGGAAATGTATATCACATCTTATTTACACCTTTGGAAGGGTACATGTATTAATGTTAAAGGAACTGTAACAAAGATACTGTGTGAACAAAACTACTAACATAGTATAGTGATAATTTGCCATCGATACATGGATACATGAATAAGGATCTACATACTTTGTTTTCAAACCAAATATGGGAATAGAAATTCTACAATATACATGTACTTGTGCTTGGAGTAAACCTTTCCTTTAAATGAAGTTTATTATACCCCACGCAATTTTTGTGTTGCCGACTCATGTATAATGTTTTTGACCCGTCTGTCTGTCCGTCCGTCAGTCCTGTTCTTGTCATCGCAACTCCTCTGAAACCACACAACTGAACAGAATTTCATGAAACTTTGAAGATAATAAGGACATACTTTGTAGACGTGCAGAACGACAGAAAATTATGATTCAGTTTTTTCTAGGAGTTATGCCCTTTGCACTTATTGGCCTCAATATACTACTGCAACAGTTTTTCATCACAACTCCTCTGAAACTACAGAACAGAATTTCATGAAACTTTGTAGATAATAAGAACATACTATGTAGATGTGCACATCAACAGGAAATGATGAGTAAATTTTTTTTCTAGGAGTTATGCCCCTTTGAACTTATTGGCCTCAATCTGCTACAGTCTGTCATCCTGTTCTTGTCATCGCAACTCTGAAACCACACAACAGAGTTTCATGAAACTTTGTAGATAATAAGGACATACTATGTAGACGTGCATATCGACAGGAAATTATGATTCAATTTTTATACGACCAAATTTTGCGGTCGTATATTGGTATCATGTGGTTCGAAGACATTTGGTTTCCAGACAATAACTTTAGTAAATGTAAATAGGAATCTATGAAATTTAAACACAAGGTTTATAACCACAAAAGGAAGGTTGGGATTGATTTTGGCGGTTATGGTCCTAACAGTTTAGGAATTAGGGGCCAAAAAGGGGCCCAAATAAGTATTTTTCTAGTTGCCAGACAATAGCTTGTGGAACGGTATATTGATCTCTCTGAAATTATACCACAAGTTTCCATACCACAAAGGGATGGTTAGGATTGGCTTTGCCGTTTGGGGGGTTATGGCTCTAACCGTTTAGGAATTAGGGCGAAAAGGGGGGGAAAACAAGGGTGTCCTAGTTAATGGACAATTAAAAAAAGTACAATATTATGTTTGGATTACCTCCCTTACACTGCTTTTAAATTATGTATAAAGAAATGTTCTATTGTCTTGAGGTGATTAGCTGTCAATTTACTTTTAGAAGTTACTTTTTAAATACTGATTAAGGAATATTAATTTTAGCCATGATTATGTATGTCATTTTCTATTTTAAGACTTTAATGATGTACATGTATTTAAATGGGTAATCATGGTTGCAAACTCCATTGGAAATTTGAATTGAGATTATGACCATATCTTGAGGGAAAGAATTTTTTTTTGAAAAGGGGGAGGTTAAAAAATGGGGGACAATTTTATCTCATTTCAGATTTCAGAAATTAAAAGAAAATTTCTTCAAATATTCAAATATTTTTTTTGCAAAAAAGGGGGTAAAAAAATTTTTTTGGAGGGGATCAATTTGCAACAGCATAGTATATTGCTCAAAAGCAAAAAAAATAGGGGGAGTAAATTTTTTTTGGGGGGGGGGGGCAATTTGCAACAGCATAGTGTATTGCTCAAAAGCAAAAAATTGAATATATTTTTCAAATCATATCATATAACCAATTCTAAGTTCTTTGACTACAGTTATTCTGTGTCAAAAACCTATTATGTGTCAAATATTTAATTACAATCCAAATTCAGACCTGTATCAAGCGGGAATATTGTGTCCATTTTTGCCCCAACTGTTCAGGGTTGGACCTCTGCGGTCGTATCCAGCTGCGCTCAGCAAAGCAATTTATTTTTTTATTCTACTGCAACAGTTTGTCATGGCAACTCCTCTGAAACAACACAACAGAATTTCCTGAATCTTTGTAGATAATATAGACATAATATTCTTAAGAAATTATTATCAGTTGACTTTTGGAGGAGTTACAAGTCTTTGAACTTAGAAATCTAGTGAGATTTTGTTTGCACACTGACAATGTGGGGGCGTAGGGTATGTGAGCGTGCTCAAAAAGGTTCTTTAATTGTTATTTGCTTAGATCAGGTCACTTGTTTTCTCTTTTGCATTGTTACACCTGGGCCTTTACAGATATAAGCTTTATATGTACTAAATCATTTTCTTGATTCAGTCAGTTTGATGTATGTTTTTGAGTTCTATTCTACAGAAAACATCAGGATTATGAGCTGTCCTTCAGTGCTCTCTGTAGTGGGCAACCTTTTGCAAATTAAATTTGTAATTTAAACCTAAGAAATAAGGGCCAACATTTTCTTTAAGGGACTCTGTACTTACAAAAATGTAGGGTTGGGGCCTCAATAGCTGAGTGGTCTAAGTAGTTCATATATTGTGATCATGATATTACCCTATCAACAACATCTATTGTGATCATGATATTACCCTATCAACAATGAAGTTATGAGTTTGAACACTTCTAGTGACAAGGTGTCCTCTCTTCCTCCATTCTTAATTGACCAGAGTTACTAGTTTTACTGTGAAAGGTCATGGTTTTTACTGGGTACTTTGGCTTCTTCCACCAATAAAATTTAGCTGCTATGATATAGCCAAGTGTGCAGAAAATGACATTACATTTGTCAATCAATTGGTTGGTGTTTTTAAGTTAGGATTATAATTAAGGGTAAGGCATGGGTTAGGGTTAAGTTTAATGAAGCCCTATACATGTATCATGGCTATAAGGGTTTAGTCCACTTACAATGTAAGAAAATGAAGACCTAAATTATTTTTTACATCATTGGTACACTGGTTCTCTCGCTCCATCAAATATATTAGCAAGGACTTTGATACAAGTGAATATTTGTATATTCGAACTAATAGGTTTTCTTTTATTTTCAGATCTTTCTGTCGCAGTGCAAGTCCGATGCAGCTGCAGCTTTGGCTGCATGTAGCCCACCTTCTCGTCCTAGCAGAACCAGTACACCTACAGCACCCATCTCAGACAATGAGCTAGTTGCCATGACAGTCAAAGAGCTGAATAAGTTGCTTAAAGGGTTAAATAAAGATGAGATTATCAAGTTGAAGCAGAGACGTAGAACGTTAAAAAACCGTGGGTATGCTGCAAATTGTAGAGAAAAGAGGATGTCACAGAAAGAAATTCTTGAAGGTGAAAAAGATGGGTTGAGAGCCGAGGTTGAACGTTTACAGCGTGAAAATGATGTGGTTAAACTAGAGTTAAATTCACTGAAAAACAAATATGATGCTTTACAGAGATTTGCAGAGGTGAATAGGATCCGTGTTTTATCACCACCCATTATGTATTCAACTGGTTTCCCACATATTGTCAAAGCGGAACCAAGTCTTGGGTAACCCAAGTTGAACATTCCTTATCATTCACCTGTACATAACATTTCTGTTTCATTAATTTATTACAAGTGTTAATATCAACACGAACTTGACAATTTCCAGATTGAAGATTGCTGGTTGCTCATTTGCCTTACAAGGTTTAAAATGTGTTCAGATTTTTTGTAATTTTGTATTGTATGTAAATTGTAAGGGTCATTGACTAAAGGAGTTGTGTAATGCTGTTACATAAACTTGGACAAAGTCTTACAAGAAACTGATCATTCAACTTTTGCATGATAGTTGACTTTCGGCAAATATTTATAAATCATCAGGTGACTATGTCACATGAAGCCCTAGATACTCCCACTTACTAGTAAACAAATGTTTATTTTTAGTTATGTTAATGCAGCAGCACTAAATTGATTACGTTCATTGACAAGGAAATGAAAAACAAACAAAATATTAGTCATTTGAATATTAAAACACAAATCATGCACTGGTACTTAAAAAATTCACGATTTTTCAACTTTTATATTTACAAGATTTGCTGTAGTAATAAAGGAGTTATTAAGGTTAATGATCAGTTTCTGTATTTTGACTGATTTTTATGGTGCTGTAGTATTAGTGGCAAGTAATGTTTGCACAAATTGCACATGTCTGGTCATATGGACGATGTTTTATTTATTTATGATGTTTCAAAGGTTGTGACTTGTTATAGGTGCAACTATTTACCTATGAATGAAGAAGATAGGGATATTTTTAGAACAGATGCACACATTTGAGGTGGAAATTTTAAGTATGACTAACTGTTCAAAAGAAAATTATTTTATCCTTGAGCATTTTTTTAAAATGATTTCTTGAGATCAGTAGGAAGTTGTGCAATATTTTTTATTACTGAAGTGGAATAACATTCATTTTGATGTGTGCGGAAGTTCTAATTAGTTATCCATATGATGACTTCCATTCCTAGGTTGCCTTGCAATAGTTTTTTTTTTTATTACACCTGGGCATTTTATTTCATTCCGTACAGTTCAAAATCTTTATGAGAAGCCTTGTGGGAAAATATCTTTGTATGTACATGTAAAACCTGTTTTACCTGAAAACTTCTTTCAATTTTATAATTGTAAAAAACAAAATTGTTCTTGCCAAACCTATATTTCTTACAAATTTTTGTGGTTACAGAAAAATGTTTAAAAGGCAGTAGGTTTGGACAACAAGAAAGAGTAATAAGAAATTGAGGAAACGGTTACATTCCAATGACCCAACAATTATGTGATTGATTTTATGTGTTGATGTATTGAATTATCAGTTATTGCTCTGGGGTACCATGTCAAATTATCCTAGTTCTGTTATTTAATTTTAAATTTAATTAATTTCAAGTGAGAAATATTGAAATTGTTTAAGGTAATCCAGAGCAGTCTGATAGAATTTATGACAAAGTTATCAGATGTGGTTTATGAAAGATCAGAATCTAACTCCCTGATATTCATGGGATTGTGTAAGATATTGACCATGTAATTGTATATGAACTTGATAAACTTTTATAAGGTGTGCTGCCTCAAAACTCATAGGAGAAAGATCATTATGTGAGAGTACAGTGCAAATATATTTTTATACTTTTAGCCAGCTTACAGTACAATGATCAGTTTGTAAGTGCAGTCATTTAAAAAACAATTTCATGCCAAGACATTGTTACACAGTGTTTAAATTTAGGACAATTGTCAACGTTTATCTAGAAAATCCTGACCAACAAGGAAGGAGAAAACGAAAATGGACTTCCTGAATTCGTTATTTTTGTAACATAGTCATTGTAGTTAACAAACAAATATTACGTCAATACCACCACTCTGAGCTTATTTTTTGTACAATATAAATCACAATGCCGTCCAATAAGTAGTTGTATATATATTTAGACGTTGTATTAATGTATG
Organism: Mytilus coruscus; assembly: GCA_017311375.1. NCBI lineage: Eukaryota > Metazoa > Mollusca > Bivalvia > Mytilida > Mytilidae > Mytilus > Mytilus coruscus. Next base: position 57,635,158 of record CM029602.1, read on the forward strand.
AAATTCTGAATTGTTTGATTGACAAGTTATAACTAAGACAGGTGCTTTTAGCCACATTTTCAGATCTTCCCAATACACGTCAAAACTTCAATAAGATGGGATCATACAAATAATGCAGTTTGAAAACTTAATTGATATTGATTTATGTAAAACAAAATTTAAGCACAAAGTCAGTTTAGAAAGGTATATTAAAAAAAAAATTCGTTTGAACTTTCTGCCTTCAATTATACCTTCAAAAGTTTTTGTTTAATTAGTTAAATTATCACATTTGAAGGAGTAAAAAAAACAGAGTTTAAATAAGTACATGATCTCATTTTATGACGTGTTTGGGTGGATCATAGTTTGTGGTTATTAAAACTACTTCACACTAGGATACCACTATTGATGACATTTTTACCTTTAAATTGCTTTATCAAGTATTGTTAAAATATACCCAACCTATATACTAAGAAAAATCACTGAAGCCTGTCAAACAAGAAGAATTTCCTGTTGACATATTTTTTGTCAGCTCAGCAAAAATTTTATTGCTTATAGTGCAACATTAGGATTTATAACAAAGTGTGAATTCAGCACTTTGTGATTTATTTCTAATTTAAATGTTCAATTACATATTCTTTTTAGATCAGAAACATAAATATTATCAGACTAGTTAAATGTTCTGTTTCAATTGATTAAAAGTTATAAGGTTGAGTAATTGTAGTATAATAGATCAGTTGTTGCCACATCTCACTATTGTCTAAGTAACATACTGCACAACCTGTTACCAGTACGTGGCTGGTCATATTTAGTTAATGAAAAAGGTATATTGTAACACATTGTTTGTAATGTTTTACAGAAAAAACATGTATTTGAAGTTATTTTTAAAAGAAACTTGAAATCTAGCAAAGACACTAAGTAACAAAAAGTTATGTAATATTAAAAGTATCAAAAGCAGGCTTTGGGTCATACAAATTTCAGAATTGATTTTAGGAATGAAAATTAAAAGTATGTATGGGCTTAATTGGAGTGAAAGAAAAAAGGTGAACAATCCCTGGTCAAGAGAAAACTATTGTTTCTCATTGGTATTTAATATTAACTTTCAATATTGGTATTTTTAACTTGTTCATTGAAGGTAACTTATTAAGGCATATGAAATAGATTACAGGTAAATAAATCAATAGTGACCTGTTTACCTAGACAGGTATACAAAACGCTACCTTTTGATCCATTTCCTGGTGTTGTGAAACATGTTATATATTTATGCAGACTAAACAAGTTTTATAAGACACATAAGCTTTCTAAAACAGTCTTAAATACAAATTGCGCATGGAATAAATCTCTTCTATGCATATCAAATATAGAAAAAATAATGAATTGATAATTTTTCCTACTTTCAGACACAGGCACTTGTCTCAGAAAAAAATTACCTTATAAAAAGGTATATAGGAATTTTTTTCTGAGACGAGTGCCTGTGCTTTTAGAGATTCAAATGTTGCTGTTTTAAGAATAAAATAAGAAAAAGGACAGTTTAAAAGATTTTTAAATACTGCTTTCAAATTTTAATCAAAAGACCCATATTGAAAATATGAAGAACAGAAAGTACCTCAAAACTAAGATATGTACTTACAACATGTATGACATGTATGGATGTGAAATATGTATATATAGAACTAGGCCAACAAGAAAAGATTAAGGATACCAGCCTGAATTTTACAGAATAATAAAAGTGCTAAAATATTTCTTAAAGGTGAAAATTCAAAGTTCATTTATAGATTTATGATTTGAATGCCAATATTTCTATTTGATGTGGTTTTATATGCTACAAAACTTTAATGAATGTACTATGCAGTGTGTAGAAATCCAATTAAAGTGTTAAGTGACCTCAAAATTATAAGTACACCACATGTTAGATTAACAAACAACCAGTACATATGTACAGTACTTATGTACTGTGTTTTAAGATAATCCAATTGAGTTGATATATCACTGCTTAGATGATTGAATTTGTAGTCATGACAGATTGTGTTCAGTTGAGATAGTTCTTTTTGCATTTAATTTGCAGAGGGGATTGAGGTTTATATGGACGGGATGCAATATTGTTGTTTATTATTTATATTTATGAATGTCTTGTAAGTGTTTATGAGTTCATGGGGCAGCTAATGGATCTTTTGTTTTGTATATTAAATCTTTAATTCATTGTACTTTCCATTTTTTTATTTCAAAGAATAAACAGGTATTGAAGACCTTTAATGAAAATGTCAACAATGCTTATCTATGGTAATAGAAGCAAGTCCTTACTTGAGTGCATTCTTGGTAATATTTTCAAGGTACCGATTGGTCAACTATATCCTATTTTAAGGATATTAAACTAATCGTGTAATGTTATTTTCATTTTAAGGTATAAACCTTGACATTTACCATTAAGTTCTGAAAGGCAAGTTAAAAGTTTTCAGACATCTTTTAAGTTCAACTGAGGCAAATTTTATCTTTGTTATGTTTTTTGTGGGAATAAAAAAAATATTTACATACATATTTGTTAATAAAGTATTTCCTTAAAAACAACTTTGAAAAACAGAATGATAAAAAAATGTTACTTTAGGAATGGAAAAGACAACATTGTGTGGGTCTCCAATATAGATGGTTTATTCTTTGAAATATATTGTACAAATTTTCAGTCATACTACAGATGTACTATATAACTTGATGTAAATTTATGCATTGAATCATTTGGATATTGTAGTGCTATCTCTTTGAACTTCTGAGTGCTGTGATTAAGTAACATTTCCATGTATGTTTTACTTATGTTTTTTTCTTGTACTTTGTTTTAATTACAAATAATTTGAAAATGATTGATGAATGTATGTTTCAGAGTAAATTATTCAATGCTACATGTTATGGAAAAAATCATGTAAATACATGTATGTAATACAGGTTGAAATAATAGACAAATTAATGTTTATTTCTAAATTTTTGTGCAAAAATTGATTTGAAATAACGTATTTGACACACTGTTTTTTTATTTGCCAAAATTTGTGTGAAATTTCGATCACAATATTTATATTTACAAGCAAATTCAGTTATTGAATGAATATGTACATCAAATTGCATTTAATAAAAACAAAATTTCTCAAAGAAACATTTGAGTTGTATACTGGCCCTAAGATCAGAAGTTTATAGGTTATGTAAGGAGTAATATACAATGAGCAGTACATTTTCCTTCACACAGCTTTATTTTTCCATGTTCTTTTTTGGAAGAGGTTAGAAAGGATTACAGGAAAATCTGTTCCATTTTTGTCTTGCCTGTGATGAGTATATAAATAAGAAGATATGGTATAATTGACAATGAGTCAACTATCTATCAGAATTCAAATAAAGTGGATGTAAGCAATTGCAAGCCACCATACGATCTTCAACAATGAGAAAAGCCCATACTGTATAGGAGGCCACAAAGGCCCTGACATGATAAATGTGTAGTTAAGTTTTTATGGCTGTGGCACCAACAAGGTAAACTATTTATAGAAAGCTTTTAGAAGATACAAGAGCTGGACAATTCATGTTTTGTACATAAACATTTAAAGGAAGAGGGAAAAACCAATAATATGCCTGTTAAAATAAACTGATGAGAAATACCCAGTGAATAGGGATCACACAGTAGCAGATCAGTACATGTCTTATCTAAACCTTAGAAATCCCAAAATTCATAAACCATTGGTTTTGTAAATTCTCTAACCCTTAAACTTGACCAATTGTCATACACTGTTTGCAGGACAAAGAATAGATATAAGACAGTTAGTTACTTGTAAAAACAACAGACATTGAAAATTAAAAGAGCACAACATACAACACTAAAAACTAAATTAAAACCAACACAAGCTCCTTTAAAACAATAGTATGGGTGAACTCAAATGCTTTGGAAGGGTTTCTGCTCCACTGATGTCACTCATCACCAACACAAACTCCTTTAAAACAATAGTATGGGTGAACTCATATGCTTTGGAATGGTTTCTGCTCTGCTGGTTTCACTCATCAGCTTGCTTATGGCAACTTAAAACTTTGTATGAAATTGGAGATGTCTGCACAATCCAGGAAAATAGGATGGGATTGTGGCTACAATTGTCATCTGTGATGCAGATATTCTGTAACACTCAACCAATCATGATGGCACCCATAAACCTTTTGGTTCAAAAGCTTCTATGTGTGCTGCATCCATCTAAAAAAAAAACATGATATGAAACACAATTCCTGGAATGTAGTATCAATTGGGAGCTATTTATTCCATATGCAGGCACTGCTGGAATGTTCTTAAACAGAACTGGAAAGTGCACAATAAGAAAATTGAAATCATGAAGTTTAGTTCTTAACTGACCCACATTGTCAATTTCTAAATAAAATGGATTTATACGAATGCAAAATTTTTGCAGTCATATATAATGTTATGAAGTTGTCAATTTCGTTGTCGTCGTCATCATCCAAAGACATTTTGTTTCTAGACAATAACTTGAGTATTAATGTATGGGTCTCTATGAAATTTTACCACAAGGTTCCATACCATTAAAAGGGGTTATTATCCTAACTGTTTAGGAAAGCGTCCAAAAACAACTTTTTATTTTTTCAGGACAATAACTTGTGTATAAGTGAATGGATCTTTATGAAATTGTGCCACAAGGAACCATACCTCTAAGTTGGGATTGATTTTGGGGATTATGGCCAAAACCTTTATGGAATTAGGGGCCAAAAAACTTGGATTTTCTGGTTTCTGGACAATAGCTTGAGTATAAGTTTATGGATCTCCCTATGAAATTATACCACAAGGTTCCAATCCAAAAAAAAAGAAGGTTTGGATTGATTTGGGGGTTATGGCATTAACCATTTAAGAAAAAGGGTCCAAAAACAATACTTTTCTGATCCTTTGTATAAATTGCTTATTTCTTGACCAATTTCAATGGGGTTTAATTCAAATTTATGAATTCTTAGGGTTATTTAATATCCTGAATTTAACCGTGTATTTAGATTTTGGATTTTGGGCCCTGTTTTTAAATTGGTCCACATTGAGGTCTAAAGGGTCCAAAATTAAACTTTGTATGTTTTCATCAAAATTGAATTATCTGGGTTTTTTGATATGCGGGATCTAACTGTGTATTTAGTTTTTTAGTCTCCTACCGATGAAGTCGATGGGGACTTTAGGTTTGTACTCTGTCCGTCTGTCAGTCCGTCAACTCAGTTTTCCACACTTTTTTTCTTCGTTCTTGAAGATATCGATTTGATATTTGGTATATAGTTTTATCATGACAAGTTATAAATCAAGTTCGAATTTTGTTCCGGTCTGATGATTTAGTCCAGAGTTATGGTTTATACAAAAAACTCCATAACTAATGTTATAGTACTATGTTAAACCATATATCTGTACAAAGGGAGATAACTCATTTTTTAAAAGACATTTAATTTTTAAAATTGTTTGAGGAATTTTGTGGCAGGTTTATATGTTATTTTGTATAAACTAATTTTCTGAATGCTACATATATATATATATATTTATTTTTTTTATTAAGTGAAATCCTTTAATTAGATAATAATCTATTTTATTAAGGTATATATTTCATTTCATTACATTGTGTAGATAAAAGTTGTTGACATTTTATAGATAAGTTACAAATCTATATTAGTTTGTGACAAATGAAAGAAAAATATTTGGAACTATTAATTATATTTAATTGTAATTTGAAAATAGATATACATTGTATTACATCATATCTAATTTTAGAGAACTATTAATCATATTTAATGTTAGAGTGTTATAGGTTTTCCACACTTTTTTTCATCATGCTTGAAGATATTGATTGACAATTGGTATATAGTTTTATCATGACAAGTTACAGATCAAGTTCAAATTTTTGTTTGGGTCTGATAATTTTGTGCAGAGTTATGGTCCTTGGACTTGAAAAAATTCACTCATATATTCAGTTTTCCACACTGTTTTTAGTCATGCTTGAAGATATTGACTTGATATTTTCTTTTTGTTTACACCATGACAAGTTATAGAACAAGTTAGCATGTTGTTACAGTATAATGAATTTTTACCCGGTAGGGTACTATGTATTGCCATGCAATACTCTCAGAATGCTTGTTAATTTTGGGGCCTGTTTAAAATTGGTAAATATGAAGGTCCCAAGGGTCCGAAAGTTTTCACCAAAATTGAATTCTTGGAGTTCTTTGATATGCTGAATCTAATAAAGGAAGGTTGGGATTGATTTTGGGGGTTATGGCCCTAACCATTTAGGAAAAAGGGGCGAAAAACAATACTTTTCTAATACTTTGTATAAATTGCTTATTTCTTGACCAATTTCAATGGGGTTTAATTCAAGGGGTTCTTTGATATGCTGAATCTTAAAGTGTATTTAGATTTTGATTTAGGCCCAGTTTTTAAGTTGGTCCAAATTGGGGTTCAAAATTGAATGTATGGGGCTCTTTGATATGCTGAACTGTGTATTAAAATTTTGGAATTTGGGCCCTGTTATCAAAAGGGTCCAAAATTAAACTTTGTTTGATTTCATCAAAAATTGAATTCTTGGGGTTCTAATTGATATGCTAAATCTAACTATGTGTTTAGATTTTGGATATTGGACAATAATAGGTAAATGTCCAATTTCAAATTTTTAAGTTCTAAGTCCACATTCATTCTGTTTCAGAAACCTATGTTATGTCAAATATTTAATCGCATTCCAAATTCAGAGCTGTATTGCAAATTAATAGAAATTGTAAGTAGATTCATAGTTAAAAATAGATACTGGTACATCATCAAATTCTAATTTTAGAGAAGAAATTATGTACAAATTTAGTTTGAAATTTACTCTTCATTATTAGATATTTTGAAAAATAATTAAAGGTAAGTTTTACAGATTTTTAAAGACATTGTGTTAATGATGAATATAATTTTGAAATTGTTTTTTCATATTTTTGGTAAATTTTTGAAAAATTTTGTGGTAGGTTTGTTTGTTATTCCGTATAAATTAATTTTCAGAATGCTATATATATATTTTTTTGATAAAACGAACACTATTAAAAACAAAGCTAATATTGTCCATTCTTGTCAATTCTTGGTGTACTTGGATATGCTGAATCTAACAATGTATTTGGATTTTGGATATACATGTGAAGGACCATAATAGGTAAAAGTCCATTTTTTTCAGTTCTTTAACCACATTTATTTTGTATCAAAAACCTATGCTGTGTCAAATATTTAATCACAATCCAAATTCAGAGCTGTATTGCTCCAACTGTTCAGGTTTTGACCTCTGCGGTCATATCAAGCTGCGCCCTGTGGAGCATTTTATTTAGATATTAATATCTATATAGATGTGCATATCAACAGGATTATGATTAAATATTTTCTCTAGGAGCTATGCCCCTTTGAACTAGGAGTTTTGGCCTTAATAAACTACTGCATCAGTTTGTCTCGCAAATGCTCTGAAACCACACAACAGAATTTCATGAAACTTTGTAGATAATTAGAACATACTATGTAGATGTCCATTTCAACAGTAAATTATGATTTAATGATTTTTTTTCTAGGAGATATGCCCCTTTGAATTTGGAATTTGGCCATAATATTCTACTGCAACTGTTCATCAGATAACTTTGTAGATAATAAGGGCATACTAAGTTGATGTGCATACAAGAGGAAAGTCTTTGAACTTGGGAATCTGGTGAGATTTGTTTGCCAAATCACAATGTGGGGAGGGGATGGGGTATGGGAGCACGCTCACAAAGATTTTTTTCATTTTCTTAGTTCAATGTATGCTAAAATATCACTGTTTTATTCACATGAATATTTTCAGTTATTATGAATAATAGAACAACTTTATGAAAAGCTTGCCACCCTACTGAGGTTGTGCACCTGCCATTGTGGAATTTTTCAAAGATTTTGCCCATTTTTCATTTCATATTTCCATAAAGGTATATAAATGCTCATTATAGACCATTCTCCATTATTCAAAACTGACTCAGTGGTCTCCTGCTCAGCTCCAGTGTGAGAGGTTGTGGTTAAGAACCCTGGCGAGGTCAGTCTGAGGACTTTTAAATTGGTTTTTGCTGCTTTTTCTCTAAGAACACTGCACTTAGGAGTAAGAGTGAAGACTTGTCAGCTCGGAGTCAATAGAATGTGTCTGGGTAAGGTGATATGTCTTCCTGCAGACTTTTACCTTGTGAACTAGCACATTAAAAATCCTGCTCAGTGTATCCTTCTAGTACAAAGCAGGTTTCATACACATGTTCTTGTCCCGAATATGCATTTAATTTGCCACTTGACGTTAAACAGCCATCCATCCATCCATCCATTGTTTAGGTAAACTTCTGCAGAACCTGGCCATTTAAGTCTTCAATCCATTCTGTTAAAGATATTTGTATGCAAATATCAGTAATTTTTGTTATGACCTTTTGATTAAGTGAGATTTTAAACAAAGGAGTGATAGAAACTAAGCTTAGAGTTTTGAATTTAACCATAGCCGCTTGAGGACAGGACCCTATGTTGTGCCCCCATAGTCCCTCCCCCTTTATTATCATAAATACCCAATTTTCTAATATATATCATTTAAATGTACCATATGTATACCAATATACCATATTTTTACTCTAAATATACATGTTTACTATAAATGTGCCATTCGACTATAGAGCAAAAATATGGTATAAAATAAATGATATATAAAACAGGTCAGGCAGATGTTGATATTTAATTTAAACAGAATCTGCCACTGATTTGATTTAACAGAAGAAATTGCATTCCTGAGCTAATCTGAATATAAAACAAAACAAGATTTTGCACAAACACCACAATTTATTTTATAAATAATAACACACAAGTTTGAACATAACACACATTGTATTACTGTGTTATACACAAATGTTTACACAAGCGGTGGAATGATTATGAGGAATGGCTGACACATTATATTGCCTTATTAAAATAAAAAGTTTTAGTGAAATCACTTCCTGATAAAATAAAACTTTTTTAAGTACGTTTTTACCAAGCCCGATCTTGTCTTATGTAGGGAAGGAGATAATCCAATAATCTATAATCCCTTTATTTGTAATGTAACCAACTCACTTGAAAATACACCATTAAAAACTACAGTTTTAGTCTTGGGTAAATACTTTTAATTAGGTACAATTTATGCAAGTTATAAAGGTCAATGATCATTGGGAAAGAACAACCTTTACTGAAGATTTTTAAAAAAAAGTTTTACACCTTTTGAGTTATTGTTCACAAATTTAGGAATGAACAGAATTTGAATAGTATAATCCTACGTGTACATAATGAATTGGCAAGAAAATGGGTTCACATAATACATTCTAAACAACATAAAATGAAGGATTTAAGTACCTAATAGTTTAATGGTAACTGACTAGAGTTGGTCAACTTGATGATTTTTACACATGATTTTATGTTATGACCTTTTGATTAAGTGAGATTTTAAACAAAGGAGTGATAGAAACTAAGCTTAGAGTTTTGAATTTAACCATAGCCGCTTGAGGACAGGACCCTATGTTGTGCCCCCATAGTCCCTCCCCCTTTATTATCATAAATACCCAATTTTCTAATATATATCATTTAAATGTACCATATGTATACCAATATACCATATTTTTACTCTAAATATACATGTTTACTATAAATGTGCCATTCGACTATAGAGCAAAAATATGGTATAAAATAAATGATATATAAAACAGGTCAGGCAGATGTTGATATTTAATTTAAACAGAATCTGCCACTGATTTGATTTAACAGAAGAAATTGCATTCCTGAGCTAATCTGAATATAAAAACAAAACAAGATTTTGCACAAACACCACAATTTATTTTATAAATAATAACACACAAGTTTGAACATAACACACATTGTATTACTGTGTTATACACAAATGTTTACACAAGCGGCGGGAATGATTATGAGGAATGGCTGACACATTATATTGCCTTATCAAAATAAAAAAGTTTTAGTGAAATCACTTCCTGATAAAAATAAAACTTTTTTTTAAGTACGTTTTTTTACCAAGCCCGATCTTGTCTTATGTAGGGGAAGGGAGATAATCCAATAATCTATAATCCCCTTTATTTGTAATGTAACCAACTCACTTGAAAATACACCATTAAAAACTACAGTTTTAGTCTTGGGTAAATACTTTTTAATTAGGTACAATTTATGCAAGTTATAAAGGTCAATGATCATTGGGGAAAGAACAACCTTTTACTGAAGATTTTTTAAAAAAAAGTTTTACACCTTTTTGAGTTATTGTTCACAAATTTAGGAATGAACAGAATTTGAATAGTATAATCCTACGTGTACATAATGAATTGGCAAGAAAATGGGTTCACATAATACATTCTAAACAACATAAAATGAAGGATTTAAGTACCTAATAGTGTAATGGTAACTGACTAGAGTGGGTCAACTTGATGATTTTTTACACATGATTTTTATAAACAATTCAAATACATAATATGATAACATACACAATATTTTCATTAAAGGTAAGTTATAAATCGTAAAAATTCTAGGGAAAAGCTAAGTATTATGTAAAATCTAAAATGTTTTAGTTGATTCTTCTGATGAATTATTAAGTAGTAGATTCCTGAATTATTTAAAATTTGCTGAAGTATGTGATGTTGCATTTACTTTATAGTAAAGTATCAACTATACATGTCTTTGTCAGTCACCTTGTATTGTTGGGTTGCTGTCGCATTGACATTTTCGCCATTTATCAATTTAATTACATATAACTTTTTTTTTTTGTGTGTGTTTTTTTTTTTCTTAAATTTTTATCTTTATTCTTATATGTTATATATTTTTGCTTAACAAACTTTTGTTTTGTAGTGTAGCTGATGAAAGTTATTCAAGAAATTTATGTTAAGAGCACAGCAATCTGTTTCATACACTTTTTCTAAAATATATGCCATAGTACAGCTTTTTTAGATTTAAATAAAAGGCTATGGAAAAACTCAACTATTACTCCCATACTAAACTATATACTAGTTTTAAATTGAAAGTATGGATTAACTGGCCCTACTTTTACAATATGAAAGCTCGGTTAAAAGTGAATTTCACCCTTTTTCATATATTCACAGAATTTATAAACACAACATTTATTTTTTACACTACCTATTCCTAAAAAGTCAACTGAGCCCGGCAACACCACATAATCAGCAGAAACAACATTGTTTAGAACTATGATACAGCATCACAGAGAATTAACAACAAAAAGCTGTTATATAACAAGAATTGCATATTACTATGGGATAAAAAGCAAAATCTATAACAATATAATCATTCAAAAGACTGCCTGTTTTTAAGTGCAGTTGCACTTCATAAATGTTTTTATATTTAGTTTCCGTTTTAAATCATTTTTGACGACAACTAAGCTTGTTAAGCATTAAATTGACAACAAATTAATATATGGTATTAAAATTTGAATATTGGTAAATGAATTTTTTTATTTTAGTTTTAAAAATGATTTTTTTTATGATTATACTAATTTAAAAAATAATGACAAAACAATTGATAAAGGACGTGCCATTTCAAATTTTGATTGGTTTAGCTGATGTTCCATTTTATCTCATTTCATGAAGTTCAGTATAAAAATTTTATAACAAATTCTAAATTAATTTGGAGCCTTGCTCATGAAAATTCCATAAAAAATTGAACATATAAAACTTGGTAAAGGTAACTTTAATCAATTGAAATTTTTTAGTTAAAAATCATTTAATCATATTTATCATTTTACAATCAAAGGAGAGAAAATTTACTGCATCAGAATATAATGCATTCTTGGTTATATTTTCAAAATTGTATACCAAAACATTGGAATTAGTTAGTCAAATTCTTTATGTTATTTTTATGTTAGTGTACAAATGTTCTAACCATGAACCCATTACCCATTTTCTAGATTCTCAAATGCCAAATGGAGACTAGAAAAGACAACGAAACTATGCAAGTTAAAAGGGAGGTAATTAAATAACAATTTTTTTTTTTTTTTTTTGTAATATTAACATCAGGATTCTGGATTTAAAAATGGAAAAGTATTTATATCTGAATTATTAAAGAACAATTTAAAAAATCTTATTTGTACATTTTATTTTTGGTACTGGAAATACACAATATGCAAAAATGATACAACCTATTAAATCATTACAACAGAAAAGTAAACAACTATGTTACAATTTAAAAATGAAGGCACAAAACTTTATATTACAGCAAACTTCACCATTTGTGCCCATTTGTTTTATAATGGTCTGAATAATAATTTAAACAGAAACTGTTGATTTTTTTAAAAATTTGTAACTATTGCCTTCTAGCTTGCTTGCATTTAATTATTATTGCCTGTCTATTTTCTATGTTTCATATATAACATTAAGCATGCTTGTAGTTTAATGATAAAAATTAAATGTGGATTGTGTCCACATGTGGACACAGATGATGCCCCCGCTTGCATATCATATAGTTATAAAGGGACATAACTGAAGAATGGTAAAAGTGATGCTACCCAAATTTGAACTTGATCTGAATTTTGTGGTAATAAGCACTGTGTGTAAGTCTCATAACATTTGGTTGAGGCAAACTTAAATTAGAGAACGGAAACTGAAAATTTTGCAATTTTTCCATTTATAAAGGGGCATAACTCTAGAATGGTTAGAGTGACGCTACCAAAATTCAAATTTGATCTGTATTTTTTGGTAATAGGCATTGTGTGTAAGTTTCATAACATTTGGTTGAGGCAAACTTAAGTTAGAGAATGGAAACTAAAAATTTTGCAATTTTTCCATTTATAAAGGGGCATAACTCTAGAACAGTTAAAGTGATGCCACCAAAATTCAAACTTGATCTGTGTTTTGTGGTAATAAGCATTGCATATAAGTTTCAGTTGAGGCAAACTCAAGTTAGAGAACGGAAACCAATTTTGGGACGGACGTACGTACACACGGACAAGGGTAAAACTTAATGCCCCCTCTGCTACGGCGGGGGCATAAAAAATCATTTATGGTTTGAACTAATATACGGAGATATATCTTAATATGGAAATATGAAATTACTTTCTATACTTTTCTCGCTAAATATGAATTTAAGGAATATGACAGCAGTGACCAAACTACATACCTAATCATTAACAAAATTATATTGTAAGTAGTTAAAACATCAACAAACGATAAGGAATGATAAGAAACATAAAAAATACAATCTTTAGAATGTAACAAACAAACAATAGAAAACATTAATAAAAAAAATAAATTAAAGCACTATAAAAGTTCAATAAAACAAAATATAAAAATAAATTTGAGTAAAAGATAATGCTATAAGGACAATATGAATAAATTTAATCTTATTCTACTGAACAAAGATTAAATAATATGTAAAATTAAGGGGAATATTCAGTTATGTTAATTACTTTACTGTTAAAGGCTTCAGAGGAAGTGACATACGTTATTGGTATAAACATAATATATGTATTTGTTTCTTGGGAACTGAAATTCTTGGATTAGAACAATGATGGGGTTGTCTAATTTCAACAACTTTGTAACTTTATATATTCAAAATACAAAGTAATGTCCCAACTTTCTCACTAAAATGTGAAAATAAGGGGACACAGAAGTGAAAAAAACCTTAATGACAGAAATTTGTGAACAATGATTCACATTGTCTGTTGGAATTCTCCATATGGAATGTTATCATTTTGAGATGATAAATAATATGAAAACTAAGTTTCTATTTACCCGTTATTATATTAGTAGAGTTAAATATCACTAACAAAATCTTGATAAACTGCTATAATTAATTCTACAATTGAAGTCTGTGATTCACATAAAGCTCTAATGTTGTAAATAGAAATTTTTCTTAATTATGAAAATTACATTGTGAATATTGTAATTAAATTATGAAAATCACTTTAATAATGATTCAGCACTCTAAACAACAATACTTCTTGTTTTTTCTTCTTAAAATAAACTGACTCTCAGGACACTAAAATGACCAAAAGGAAACCAAACTTGCGTAATCCCTGGTTGTCTCATAAAATGCTGTCTTATTAAAAAAGATACCATTATTTTCATGGTCATAGTTTTCTCTTTAAATTTCTTAAATGACTAGAATCTGATTGGATTTCTGTCCTTAGGAGCAATCACTAGACAATTGTGCTGACATAAACGATCTGATCTGGACTGTCTAGACTTGAGTAACTACAGTGTATCCGTTTGTCACGTCCATTTAAGACTAGTACTGTAGATTTAGACGGTGCTGCTACATACTGACTGAACATATCACCAGTAACTATTGTTCTTACTGATCTTGACCATGGCCAGACACGTTCTGTACGGGCTTCATCTTTTCCTGAGAAAATACAATAAAGGACTAAATATAAAGATATAAAATATTCTGGTCAAAAGGTTTCAGTAATAGATTTAATCATCACTATGATTATACAGTTTCATGATATACAGAAATATATTTAGTTTGATGATCAGTGAATTGTAATTTAATTTATTTGTCCTCAAAACTACAATACATGGTTTAGGGAATTGACATTAAAGATATGATGTGATGTAGGGTTTGAACATGATTTCCAATCAGCAATAAACAATTTGAAATGCACAAGAGCACATTTTATAAGGTAATGCTGTCGTTTGTTTGTTAAATTTCAATTCAAACCAACTAAATGTGGTACAATTTCAAGTTGCTATCCATTCCAATGTTAGCTAAAGGATATTTTGATTTGACAAAACTTAACCTTATACCAATTGAAACTTTAAAACTCTACCTTACTGCATAGAATTTAAGTTGCAGGTAAAGTAATCAAATATGAGGTCATCATACCTGCCAACATTTCAAAATGGCCATGGGGGTTTTATGTGCAAGACGGCTCTCATAATCATACAAAACCTTTAAAGGGACCTTCAAATTTATTGTAATGTTGTTAATTTGCTTCTTCATACTTTTACAAATCTATAGTCATTGTAGATTGATTGTTTTGTTTTAAATAGTGGACAAAATTGCTCTTTCAAAATTTCCATTTGGGAACTTTCATGGTGGAAATCCCCCGCAAATAGTGACAGTTGGCAGGTATGGGTCATGTAAGCAGAACTCATAAATCTATACACCTATCTCTGGCGGTCAAAAATCTTTATTCAAAATTATACATTTTATTCAATTCAGGTTGAATACATCTGGGCATTATGTATGCTTTAAATTAAGCTGATATATATTTCATGTTATTATATACACTAACTGCTGGTGCAGTTCTTTTTAAATTTCAGATATAATACCTGTTATTGTTGTAACTTGTCCATTATCTAATCGTACTGGATAGATGGATTCCTCACCAACTGCTGCCAGAAACATGTCATATCCTGTCCTGATGTCTGATGGGAAAAATGTTACCTCACTCAATGCAGAACCTGTTGTCACCTCAAACTTCTTCTTAATTTTACCTAAACAGAAATAATAGAATGAACAGTCAACCCTTATACCCTTACCTTTTATAACTCTTAATGAAAAAAAAATGTCAACTTAAATATCATGACTCATAATAAACACATAAACTTTATAAAATGGAATGGAAACTTAAACTAGAAGAAAATGCTAGTTAAATAATGCCCAAACAGAGTAAAAATTAGCTATTTTCATTTCATACTCATTGAGTTAGATACTTAGCAGTGATAAAAACGGAAATTTTTGAGACCATGTATACACAATGGGCCTATCATAGCTAACTATACTGTATGGGTTTTGCTCAGTGTTGAAGGCATTACAATCCATAGTTGTTAACTTCTATGTCATTTGGTATCTGGTAGAGAGTGGTCAAATTGGCAAGCATATCACATTTTCTTATTTTTATACAATGAGCACCAATACACCAGTAGCATGTTTTACATAGGATTTTACATGTTAAACAAACTTAAAATAAAACGATAAAAATCAATGAAACATCACTAAGAGAGTTGAAGACTTGCAATTGGATGCTGATACAAGATCGTAGCAGAAAACCCAAATTAAAATTTGTGAGATTCTTAAAAATTTGTAGTGTGTCTAAGATGACAAGACTGAACAAATTTGAAATCTATTATGTTTTACAAAGTCATCAAGATTTTTAAAATATAACACAGGTATTTACCATTTTCCTGAACACTGAACACTGCAACATGTCCCGTTGCCATCTGAACAAAGATGAGGTTCCTGGAGTCTGGTGATACATAAGGTGTACCCATTATAGGCAAAATATATACCACAGAATCCGTTATATAGTCCATTATAATCTGCACATGTCTTTGACATTCTACCACAATATAACCTCCTAGGAAGAAAATAATACTGTAATGAAGGAACTGCTAGGTATTCTAATGTCTGGCTTATGTATTGACTTTCTATTGAATATTAAGGACTATTTAAACAATTTTTCCTTATTTTCAATATCTACAGTACAGCCATGTGATTTTACCCCTTATTATTGAAAAAAGTTTGTGTAACTGAAGTATAGGAATATTATATTAGATGCTTTGAAATGCACTACTAAGGTATAAGATTTCAGCCTTGTATCATTAAGTTTTAGTAACGATTAAGTTTGCTTCCAAACTATTAAACAATTGGTTTGTTTATGCAATATGATCATTAATGTGATATTTAAGGAATCACTGTTTTGTATTTTTGCATAAACCCACAACTATTGTTAATTTTATCAGAGTACAGAAACAAGTGAGAATAAAATATAACCAACAGGTTTTGCTCTATAAATCAAGAAATTAAAACCTTGTAAGAATAAACCCATGGTGTTCGGGTTACAATCTTTTCGTCAAATAATATCTTTCAACAGTAAAGTTATACTGTTAAACTAATTTTTAATCGATACCCCGGTACTAAATATCATAAAATATTATTACCTATTGGAATAAATGCTACTGATTTTGGAATGCAGTCTTGCTTTTCAAAGTCAACAGCTTTGGTATATCTCATTGAATCAAGGTCAAGTTTAAATAATCCTCTCTGTTTACTGTGTATTACATAACCATGTTTGAACTTATGGTTAAGGTCATTTTGTGGAGGTAAAAATATATCTTCAACCTAAAAAAAAAGAAATATTTATTTTCTGTTTGCCAATACTTGAAATAACAGATAACTGACCATATAAACTGGAATTATATGTAATATTTATCATAGTATAAAACTGTCAGATTTTGAACATAAAGTAAAAATCCTCAATATAACAACTCCAAATCTGATTAAAATACAGATCCTGTGTCCATGCTTTGCTAACAACAATAAAATCTACTTTTTGTTCTGGAGGTTATTACATCAGCCAATGATATTTTTTTTTACAATTCTAAAGTGTGAGCTACTGATGTTACTAATAATATGTGCAGAGTGTTTAAATTCTGTAAAATTCATCTATATTTGCAGAAAAAACCCAAGAAATTAACACCATTAAGAATTGGAAACCACATCTGTAGAATGTATAGAATACAAACATATATGGCATATTAATAAACCTGATATTGCTAGAAGGATAGAATCTTATATATCATCGAAAGTCAATAAGGTTAATTTCTTTTTAATATCTTGATGTTATTGAGAAAATTCTTTAAAAAAAATGAATAACCTGCCAAACCTGGTAAAGTTGGCACTACCATAAGATGTCCAGGATTCCCCTGCCCACCCTCCAATTCCCTGAGAATAATATATATAAACAAGCATTCTGTGAGTATTGCCTGGCAATACATAGTCCCCTACTGGTTAAAAATTCATTGTACTTGAACAAAATGCTAACATGATCTATAAACTGTCATGGTGTAAACTATATAACATATCAAGTCAATATCTTCAACATGACGGAAAAAAAATGTGGAAAATTGATTATTTGAGTGAATTTTCTAAGTTCAAGGACCATAACTCTGCACAAAATTGTCAGACCGGAACAAAATTCAGACTTTATCTGTAACTTGTCATGATAATATCAAATCAATATCTTCAAGATCTAAGAAAAAAAATGTGGAAAACTGATTTGCCAAACTGACGGATGGACAGACAGACAGACGGACAGAGTGCAAACCTAAAGTCCCCTTCGATTTCATTGGTAGGGGACTAATATTTTAAAATAAGCAGTTTAAACTATTTCTCCCTCAGATGTGGATCCAGGATTTGAAAAAGAGGGGGCAAACTAGGCAACGTTTGGAGTGGGACATGTAATAAGTCTGCATTAACCATAACGGTATATGTAGCTCCATAGGGGGCCTAGCCCCATGCCCCCACTACAGTGTTCCAGCTAGGATTTCAAAAGGGCAGGGAGCCAATCATGAAAAGGGCACTTTAGCACGATGATTGATATTTCAAAAGGGCATGTCCTATGTAAACTGCAAGGGTTTCAGCTAGGAGTTTTGAGAGGGTTTAGTAACTTTTATGCTAGATTTTGGGTAACAGTATGGGACCAATGATGTATATTACTAGCTATACATATGCCCTAGTCCTGCAAGGACAAGGACCTTTGAAGGCCTTATGTATGCTACAAATGTAGGCAGTCATGGTATGATTCTTCTAGTGTGATGCTTAAATATGAAGATTAGAACAAGGATACAGAAATTTAGTTCACAATTTCAGTTATTTTGAGGGACATTTTGATCAACAAAAGTCGGGTTCCTCTTTTCAAAGCAAAGAATCATTCACAGCATACATGAAATTGTAACGACTATTTCACTGCATAATCAATATCCTGTGAAACCATTTAAAATCGATATTTGGAATTCATTTTATGAGCTTGGAATGATTAAAAGACTGTCTATTTTAAATATATCAAGAAAAGATCACGTTTACGTTACTTTCGATTTTAAGCGAAATGAAAACAGGAAGTGACAAGAGGATAATAAATTTAGAATGAATCGGGTTCATCTACGGATTGGTTTGTGTTTAAAGTAAAGGCAAGAAATTATAATTTTTAAATTCAGTTGCTCAGTACAATAAATATTTGTATCTCTAGTTAATTTGAAAATAAATGATTTTGTATTTTACATTTAAGTGTCTATTTATAAAGATACGTTAGCATGCGCGATTCATTACAAAGAAAGCACGTTTGAATCGTGAAAATATTATTGAAGTTCTATCTTTATAATCGAAATTGTCAAAAGATTTCATGAAAGTTTTATAAAATGTGATGAAAATACGTTCAAATGACGAAACTACGTCAACTGAGCTGGAACAAGTTATCGTTTGAAAAATTATGAAATTAAATGAACACTCAGGGAAAAACAATTTTGTTAAATTGACGAAGTTACAAAACATCTATGGATAAACGAATTGCAAATTGTGGTCTTTTGAGAAATCTTAAAATTGAAATGCTGACTGACCGAATTTAATGGGAAAATAATTACAATGGTCAATCATGAGGTTTAATTAACGGATTAACGACCCATCGATGGCGATAAGAGGATTATCTATAATCACAACTTATTACACCTGCTGTAAATGTTAATTAGCTGAGGGTCATAAACCTGTCATAAATATGAAGACAGATAGAATAATAGTATTTTCATCAAATCATTACGAAAATAAAGGCATTGACTTGAGAAAAAGGGCAGGGCGTCTGGAAAAGGGCACAGGGCGTCAGAAAAAGGGCACAGGGCGGCACTCGGGAAAGGGCGGCGGACCGCCCTGTGAAAACGACCTAGCTGGAACACTGCACTAAATCTGCCTCTGTTCATTACCATAATATATTCAATATCACAATAAACCAATAAAATAAAAAATCTGACAAGACAGCATTTAACACATTTGTATTTTTTTTTTTTTTGCAAATATATCAAACTTAATTTTCTATAAATTAAACTGACCAGATCAAACCTATATCCAACAGGTTGTGTATGTACTATGTGATGTCTGACATCTTTGCTGGCATCCCTTATAACTACAATAGTTTTACTGCCGGAGTTATGGTCAGCATTCCAACACAGAATCCATACTTCATCTAAATGTTCTACATAGTACAGTTTTACTGGATACTTGTCTGTCTTAACAATCTACAAAAAATAGATGATCTATGACTACAAAGTTTGATTCATCCCCAAATTAGTTTGATTAACATTTGTGCTTTCAAGCCAATCTGATTAGTCAACCCCTTTCCAATAATTACTACTGTTTTTATGCTGTTACACCACTATCCTAGGTTTATTGGGGATTGAGTGCTCAAAAACATTCTTTAAGTGATTTCAAAAGTCAGGAGTCTGTAATTCAGTGGTTGTCGTTAACAGCTGTCTGTCATATACCGGTAAATTCAGTGGTTGTAGTTAACAGCTGTCTGTCATATACTGGTAAATTCAGTGGTTGTAGTTAACAGCTGTCTGTCATATACCAGTAAATTCAGTGGTTGTTGTTAACAGCTGTCTGTCATATATCGGTAAATTCAGTGGTTGTTGTTAACAGCTGTCTGTCATATATCGGTAAATTCAGTGGTTGTTGTTAACAGCTGTCTGTCATATACCGGTAAATTCAGTGGTTGTCGTTAACAGCTGTCTGTCATATACCGGTAACCTTTTTTGTTTATTGTTTTGTCATAAATTGTTTTCTCTATCAAATTGTTTCACATTTTGTCATGTATGTGGTCTTTTAAAGATTACTATACATAAGGGTTTTGCCCATTGTTGAAGGCCGTAATGTGACCCATAGTGGTTTACATCGTAGTCCTTTGGTCTCTGGTGATAATCATACCACATCTATAAGTGTTTGTAAAATCTTCGTTTCTGTGCCTACCTGTGCTGGATAATATATGTTCTAAGTATCTTTGATTTGTGTGCTTGTATGTACAGGATTATACATGTACAGGGATCTCCATGGATGAACTTTCACATGACAAAACCCTATGTCTACTGCATGTCGTGATCTAAAGTATTTTATTCCTCCATTTCTATGTAAGGAATGGTGAACAGAATGATAGTTTGCTTATTATATTTATTTCATTATAGAATAGCCAATATTTTCATTAATTGTTTTTTGTAACAATTCCAATGTCAAGCCTGCATGGCTCCCTATAGTCAAGAATGAAACAAGCTGTCCTTAAGGTTCCCAAGTCGTTTTCTTGCTATTTTGGTAATTGTTTAGGACCTAAAAATCGGGGAGATTTTTTTTTTCACTGTCAAATTCATGAACCGAAATCTACGATTTGCAGCATCAACAACAAGAAGTTTCGTACCTGTTTTGTAAAACATTGAAGGAGAATTGGAGGGCAAACGTTTACAACTTAATTGGTTTAAATGACTTTAAATTGCAAATTTCATAGTAATAGACTATGCAACATGCATCTACCGAATCTTTATGTAAACTGGATGCATTCATTTGATTGTTAACTACGAAATGAATTTGGAATTACGATACGAAATTTCTTCAGATTATCAAGTTGCAATTAATATTCATATATTTACTTTTAAACTTGTAAAGTGATTCAATATTATCGATAACTGTTGTACTCATGTTATTGGCATGAAACTACAAATGTATATTCTGTTTTACGTCTTATTTTGTACTCTTTTAAAAAGAGGGAATCTGATTGCTTAAGTCAACATAAAAGCATGTGTTCGACTGGTAAAACTTTTTAACTGGATTTAAAATTTATTTTTAATATAAATTTTCATTAGCATTTAGTATTAAATAATGCAATTAATCGTCTATCTTGATCAAGTATTCTGCTGTCAGGTGTGTTGATCTACCTGTACAAGTGATTAGCGATCTTAAGCCGGATATCCCTCATGGCTTTAAACTGTAATCAGGAGGACCGTTTGGATTATAAACAAAAAGGGTTATGCAATTACATGCAATTGATTATACTTCTAACAAAAATTGACTCTGCTTACTTGTAAAGGATTAAATGTGCTCACATTTATAAATTTTGACTTGGATGGAGAGTTGTCTCATTGGCACTCATACCACATCTTCTTATATCTATTCACAGTATGTTTGACTCATTCTGTGCTTACCTGTACAGGATTATATGTGTTGGCAATATCTATAATGATAACTCTGTTATGTTCTGGCTGGCTTGAGTAGATGTATTTATTCTGAACATTGACAGCTCCTCCCCATACACAATCTTGTCCAATTCCACACATAGATGGAGCTCTGTCTAACTCCTCAGGAATGTACTTTAGGTTCCCAAAGTCCCCTTTAACATGACGTACAGTTTCACAACCTTCAGGTTCATAAGCTGTGTAGCCATTTTTATGGAAAGCATAGAAAGCTTCCAACCTTTTTTTCTCTGGAGTTCCTGCAAAAAATGTATAGATACTGGGAATGCAACTTCTGTTAATATTCTAAATGCAATTAAATTGCTATATCTTCCAGCTGCATAAGTATCATTCTAATCAATCAAGCAATGGATTCTTAAGTTACCATCTAAAAATCAATTTTATTTTGGACATATAGATGAACAGACAAAAGGATGGAAGGATAAAGTGATTACTTTACACTCCTAAATTTTTTTTCCAAAAACTTAAAAAGTCAAGGACATAAGAAATGTATGAACCACATATCCAATATATTTTGGCAAGTCATGGATAGGTAATGAAATTCAAACTACATAAAAAACTTTTAGCTGGCCTAAACAATACAAAAATGAGATAAGTTCATATGACGATGACTGACTGACAATGTCTCATCAATATTAACCTCTATGCAATTTTGGGTTAACCAAGGTCAAAGAGAGGATACAATGAAACTATTAAAGGGAGATAATAAATATTAAATACAATATGACAAAGACAATTAATGGATTTATTATTAATGTTAGTATGGAACATATTTTTATTTATTTCCTATGTATAGATGAACCATTAAATATTAAATCATAAATTATTAAAATACTCAACAAAATCCAGATTTCCTATTGTGTTATAAAACCCCAAAATCAAGTATCATTTAATGTACAATTTTTCCTCAATCCATGAAAATTGGTACCCACAAAAATTAAAGATTCCCTAGCAAATTACACAGACAATATCTCCATAAATAGTATACATATTAATATTTCAAATACATATTTTTTGGCCAATATATCCTGACTAAATTTCTAATTGTAAATAAAAAACATCAAGGGTAAATGTACATAAAACAAGATCTTATCTAAAATCACATACCTGGTTTATTAATATTAGCCTCAGCTTCACCATTCCCAACTATATTAGTAGCTTTACATTTATATGATCCTATATCTCTAACTATATCAGAATTATGGATCATTAAAGTGCCATTATTATCTGCAACAAAAACATATAACATATTAAAAATTCTGCTTTGTTCTCACAACTGTCTACATTGACCAAAAGGGTAAGTTCGGTATGGGCCATCTTTGGCCCTGATTATTTAGTTCAATGTTTCACGATAAATAATGTTTAAAGTTGAAAAGAGCGTTGAACAGAACAATTTTTGTCAAGTTTTATTCTAAAGCATTGATTTTTACATCCCAAACAAGCCAAAAATAGAGATTTTTGTGAAATTTGACAAAATTGTCAGGATTTCAATCAAATTTAGGCCTAGGAAACATAGAGCGCAAGGTTCAACAATTTAAATATTCAAGACAGATATGTAAAATGTTATAAAAAACAATACATATAAAGATCTCTTTTGCCGTTTTTTTCTGTCCATCAATTAGCACAAATTTACCCGTTTTCATTGAATTTTTCGCGGAATATCAAAATGAGTGCAATCTGTGACGTCATGAAAAAATAGTAAGTACATTAATTTTCAACAAAAAGACACAATATCTATCTAGTGATTGTATTAGCTATGATTCCTTGTGATATTGGTCAATAAATTCTAATTTGAAATTGTAGCTATTACTCCTTAAGTCATTTAAACTGTTATTGGATTAAAAATTTATTTTCAACATGATACAGCATTAGGTCCTTTTAAATACACTGCATAAGATTCAGGCTGACATTAAACAACAGATGAATCTAGGTGCCAAATTACAAAGAAAACATAGAAAATTAATATGTAAAATTTATTGGCAGTCAGTAA
The DNA here is from genome assembly GCA_017311375.1 of Mytilus coruscus. NCBI lineage: Eukaryota > Metazoa > Mollusca > Bivalvia > Mytilida > Mytilidae > Mytilus > Mytilus coruscus. The sequence continues at coordinate 57,659,168 of CM029602.1, forward strand.
GGTATAATGCTGACTACTTCATGAAGTTATGAAATGTTTTGGTTTATAAAGAACTGGTTAATTGTTTATTTGCCAAGTAATACTAGGCTGTGATATAAGGCTGATTACTTACGTGTAGTTATGAAATGTTTTGGTTTATAAGGAACTGGTTCGTTGTTTATTTGCCAGGTAATGCTAGGCTGTGGTATACCATCTACATGACAGTCAATGAAAATATCCAAAGAATTCATCTCCAAAGTTTGCATTGCTGGTGACACTCTCACTATTGGACGTACTGAAAAAATAAGACAGAATAGTAAAATGCATAAACATGTGTTATACCCCTCCATAAAAGAGGTACACCGAATTGTTGACATAAATTATGTATCTGTATTAACTTATTAGTTGTATTTCTTTAATAAAATAACTAAACCTGCATCTAACTTTCCCAAACAAAGATAGACATGTTTCTTTTTCATTGATACTGTAGTCTTGTTATCATTTGACCCACTTTTTTTTATAGAATTTTTACATCTCTTGTAATTCCTATCTTTTTTTAACAATGACTGCTTATTGTATAACCAAGGATAGTATAAATTTCAAAACAAATACATTTAAAATTACATTTACTATGATTGCACTGTTCACTGTCCAGTTAAACATATTTGTGAAGTGTCACATAAAACAAATCCTACTACCTGAACAGATATTAATCAAACCAGAGTACACTGAACTGCATGGGATTCTGTTATTAGTTAAGGATGTACTTTGGTTAGGTTTAGGAATTATTGTCAGATGTACGGACTCCTTGGTTTTTTCTTACGATACAGGGTGAAATATTTTGCCCCATAACACCCATTTTTCTTTTCATATAAGACTTCAATAGCTCATAAAAGGTCATTTACCAAAATTTAAGCAGATTCTAGATTTCTTTTCTTTTGATTTGAAACCCAAATAATACCAATGCAAATATAAGGTAAAAGTCAGAGTCAGCCTTTTGCCGCCATTTTTTAAAACTTAAATATCTCAAAAAGGAGCTCCATAACCTATCAATATCTTTAGCTTATTTTGTTCCTTAACTTATGTTCTTCTGACTTATAGTATCAATTTTAAATTCTAGATTTTTTCAATTTCACCTAGGTACATCCTTAATAGATAAACAATCAGCATTATAAAGAATAATGAGAAGAAAAGAAAAGATGCAGTAAATTTTCATAGAAATGAAAATGTGGCATTTATCCTAATAGATCCACTTTTCACCTTAACCCCAGACTTCTTTCGACAGTAACAACTAACTAAACATAATAGTTCTGGTAAACCTTTTCACTCTAAATTCTGAACATTACATTTGATGGAACCTTGAAAGTTACTAATTCTTGAGAAAGGGCAATAATTAAGGCAGCCTTTTCTACTTTCACACATGATACACAGATAGCTATTGAAGCATAATTATGATAATTAAATGACAATGAAAAGGGCTAAAATTTTGACTCATGGTTCAGATTTAAGACATGTTTGACATTAACCTTGTTTGAACTTCGAAAATAATTCATTCTAAACACAGGGCAATAAGGTGACCTTTTCTACTTTCACACATAATATACAAAAAGTTACTGAAGCATAAATATGATATTTAAATGGCACTGAAAAGTGCTAAAACTTTGACTCACAGTTCACATTTAAGACATGTATCTCCTTGACACCTGGTTTGACTTTATCATAACATGTATAGTTTCCAGTATGGTGAAGACCTACTTCTTCAAAGTATAATGTTCCATCAGAAAATACCTGTCAATAAATTTAAGTAAGGTATAATTATGTTCACATTAAAAACACTATCACAATTTAACAATTTGTTACAAGTTATGTAAGGATTATACATTTTATGTACAAAGTTCTTATATACTATAGCCAAAAAATATTTCCACTAGAAATGGAATTCTGGTAGAAATACTCTTCCTCTGCAATACTGTTTCCCTGTCCACCAACAGAAAAATGCCACATTGGCCTCTCCATCATGAACTAATCATATCAAATTACTTACAGCCATATCAGGAACACTAATTGTATTGAGGTCAATATTGTTTCTCCTCCATACTACTTCAGAGTTCTCCAACATTGGAACACCACACTTGATCTCCAGACCATTACCAGCTGTTGATGTAACATGAATGATTTCCAAGTCTTCCTCTATAACAGCATCTGCCACAGCTATAATAAAATAATATCGTTAAACTTGATTGTTCCCCCCTTTTAAAATTCCACAAGAATGCAGGCATTGTCGTGCTAAGCAGAATCCACCTTTTAATTCAAAGTATTGGAAAACTAGAAGTAGGTGTTTGACAGATTAAAAAACGCACTAACACATTACAACTTGTCACTTCAAAGGTGCTAGTCAAGTATGAAGTCATCATGTTTAGTAGTACAAAAGAAAAGTGTGAAAGACATATTTGATAGACAAACAGATGAAGGACATAGTGATTGCCATTAAAGACCCACTCTTAAAGAGTTGGTATATCAGATCAACTGAAAACTAATTAGAATGTTAAAATAACAGTACTTACTGAATGCATTTAAGAAGTTCAAATGATCAAGTTTCTTATCTTTTGCCTCATACTTGAGTATATCCAGTAATGTGCAGATTGTAGAAATGTGCTCTAAATTCTCTGCAATCTGCATTTCCCATAATTCATCATTGCTAATGTCACCATTCATGTCACGGTCATAGTAACTGAACATCAATGATGCAATGTAACCTTTATCTGCAAATATACATCATGAAAAAGTAGGTTCTTTAATAGTTTTTACAAATATAAAATAAAAAATTCTGATATAAAGGTTACTCTACATCAGTAACTACTAAATACATGAAGTTATGTTAAACCTTTGCTCTATAAAACTAAGCCAAATAAAAGAACAGAGTTCAAATGTCGCCCACGTTACACATATTTTATCTATCCAAGGTACAAGGGCAATAACTAAATAAAACACTTTTTTTGTTCTTTAAAACAATTTATAAATATCTTAGAGAAATGAAGGCTTTAGAGCAAATGCAACGCAATTTCCGTTATAATTAATTTTTCTAAGGGCATAACTCATTAAAAATATTTGATCAGCACTGATTTTCGAAAGTGTCAAAGACATTGCTGATATGAACCTCTGATAAAAGTTTCATAAAATTCTAGCAAGAATTGTACACATGAGAGCGCTAACAATGCAATTTTCCATAATGATCAATATATCCAAGGGACATAACTCTTTAAAAAATAATTGATTGGCACTGATTTTTTAATATGTCTGAGACATTGATGATATAAACATGTAATATAAATTTCATAAAAATCTGGCAAGAATTGTACACATGAGCGTGCTAACAATGCAATTTTCCATATAATTAATATTTCCAAGGGGCATAACTCTTCTAAAAATAATTGATCTGCACTGATTTTCCAACTCGGCAAAGACATTTCTGATGTAAACCTATAATATAAATTTCATAAAAATCTGGCAAGAATTGTACACATGAGAGAGCTAATATTGCAATTTTCCATATAATCAATATTTCCAGGGGCATAACTCTTTTCAAAATATTTGACTGGCACTGATTTTTGAACTCTTCCAAGACATTGCTGATATAAACCTATGATATAAGTTTCATAAAAATCTGTTAGGAACTGTACACATGAGAGCGCTAACAATGCAATTTTCCATATAATTAATGTTTCTAAGGGCAATAACTCTTTTAAAAATAATTGATCAGCACTGTTTTTCAAACTCGTAAAAGACATTGCTAATAATAAACCTATGATATAAGTTTTATAAAAATCTGGCAAGAATTGTACACATGAGAGCACTAACAATGCAATTTTCCATATAATTAATGTTTCCAAGGCACATAACTCTTTCAAAAATAATTGATCGGCACTAATTTTCGAACTCTTCTAAGACATCGCTAAAATAAACATATGATATAAGTTTCATAAAAATCTGGCAAGAACTGTACATGTGAGAGCGCTAACAAGACTGGACGGACGGGCGCCCAGTATTTCTATGTCCCCCGCAACACGTTTGTGGGGGACAAAAAGCAGTGAATAACATTCTTCCAAATAAATGTGGATTGTGTCCACACATGGACACAGATGATGCCCCCGCTTGCATGTTATATAGTTATGAAGGGACATTTCTGAAGAACGGTAAAAATGACGCTACCCAAATTAGAACTTGATCTGAGTTTTGTAGTAATAAGCATTGTGTGTAAGTCTCATAATATTTGGTTGAGGCAAAACTTAAGTTAGAGAAAGGAAACTAAATATTTTGCAATTTTTTCCATTTATAAAGGGGCATAACTCTAGAAGGGTCTGAGTGACGCCACCAAAATTCAAACTTGATCTGTATTTTGTAGTAATAAGCGTTGTGTATAAGTTTCACAACATTTGGTTGAGGCAAACTTAAGTTAGGTAACGAAAACTAAAAATTTAGCAATTTTTCCATTATAAAGGGGCATAACTCTAGAACCATTTAAGTGACGCCACCAAAATTCAACCTTGATCTGTGTTTTGTGGTAATAAGCATTGTGTATAAGTTTCATAACATTTGGTTGAGGCAAACTAAAGTTAGAGAACGGAAACTAAATATTTTGCACTTTTTCCATTTATAAAGGGGCATAACTCTAGAATTGTTAGAGTGATGCTACCAAATTTCAAAATTGATCTGTATTTAGTGGTAATAAGCATTGTGTATAAGTTTCATAACATTTGGTTGAGGCAAACTTAAGTTAGAGAACGGAAACTAAAAATTTTGCAATTTTTTTCCATTTATAAAGGGCATAACTCTAGAACGGTTAACGTGACACCACCAAAATTCATACTTGATTTGTGTTTTGTGGTAATAAGCATTGTGTATAAGTTTCTTAACATTTGGTTGATGCAAACTCAAGTTAGAGAACGGAAACCAATTTTGGGACATACGTACAGACGGACAAGGGTAAAACTTAATGCCCCCTCAGCTATGGTGGGGGCATAATAAAATGAGGCAAGTGTAACCTGTGAAAGAGGACAAAGTCGGAATAATTTTCATTATACTTTTTTGTAATCGGATATATACAAATTGGCTGGAAATTGAACGCTTTACAACATGGCAGCCTACGTCAACAGGGTGATAACCAAGTGCAATAGCTTAAAAGAGAAAGTTAAAGATTTTGGATTTACTAACATATTTAATTTTTATATTGGTTTTTCTTTTAATTGATTTTCTTACTGTAATGAGGACTTCTTCATCTACTAAAACTGTGATAAGTAAAAGGTCATGAATATATAGACATAGACTTTTTGTACTTACTTGGTATTACATTTTCATCACAATGTGTCTCTCTGAATCTAACACAATGGTATCTCAGTAGGTCTGATTTAAACTGTACATAATCTGCTTGTGAACACACTAAATCGTCTTCACTGAAACTGTCCAATAAATTAGGCATATCATCAAAAGGTGGTTTAGTAGATGGAAGGGGTGTGGTTGTAGTCTTCAGTGAATTTTCTGCTTCTAGCACTTTCTTATTTGACTCTGATTTCTCTTTCTCTTCTACCTTTTCTTTATTGACAATATCTGGTTTGGCATTTGGTAATTCATTTAATTGTGGTACCAGTTTTAGGATTGCCTCTGCAATAAAATATAAATACATTGTTACAGAACTTATTATATGAAATGCTGAAATTTATGAATAACTTTCATTTATTTTCTACGCCTTTATTTGTTGTTCGTTATAGTTTGTCTTTGTTTGTATGTCTGGTTTGTCAGAAGAGTCAGGTGTTGGTGTTTGTCTTTGTTTGTATGTCTGGTTTGTCAGAAGAGTCAGGTGTTAGTGTTTGATATGTTCTGTATTTAGTGATTTCTGATATCCTTTTTATGCTTTATTTCATCATAGACCGTTTCACTTACCACTAACATTATTTTCATTGTTACTCATTTAAAATTAACAATATCATACAGAATACAGTGTCTGATCAGAACAAAACAGAACGTAAAAGAAGACCTAAATATATATGACCTGCAAAATTATCCATGAAATAACCTTTTAATCAACTACAATCAATCTTTTCTACATTAATATCTAAATTAGCTTCAATTTAAATTGTCCAAAGGGTCTTGGTGAACACATTTTCGTCAATCATAACATTTTTATTTACTAACATCCTTTATGGAAGATGATAGTCTTAACTTTGTTGTACATAATGTTTTACTTACCATGCTTTGAATGACATTTCTTGATGACATAGTTCAGATTTTTCCCCAAAACACAGGACTGATCACTGTAGAGGTCACATTTGAGACTATCGTAATTGTATCTAAATCCAAAACAACTGTCAACATTACACATGTCTCGACATTTCTCCATAGTATCCATGTCACTGGATGTTACTCTACAGGGCATCATTCTTGCTGATTGGATCTGGTGATAGTCACAGTCTGAAAATACCAATATGAATTACATCCACTTGAATAATATTATAATTGTTTAATTAGATACACTGTGGATTCATGTATTTTCGTGGGTACTAATTTTCGTGGATTAAGGGAAACTGTATTTTTGTTGATATTTCATGTCATGGTTTTGTGAAAATCTGCATACAAGCCTATAGAAAATGTCTACTTTTAAGAGCATTTAAACTCCTGCTTCATCTTTACCTAGTGAAATCAAGGAATCCCACAAATAATAAGGAATTCACAGTAAACTATTATCATTAACATTTTTAATCTTGTTTAAATAAACTGTTGACACAGAGATGTCTTGGTTGTCGGCAGTAAATTCAGAAAAAGACAATCTGATGGACAGCAAAATTGCTAATTAATTCAAAGTTGCTGGACAATGAACTAGGGACAGGGCTGAACTGAGATGTACTAATAGTATTACAACTTTATAGATAATATCATTGTCTACTATAAGTAGTTTCTATCAAACTAACTTAAGCAGAAAACTTAACATTGAAAATTGCTTATTTATTGAAAGTTGCTGGACCATGACGTATGCGGGCAGGGAGTCAAAATAGTCATCAAACTGATATGTACTAATAGTAATGCAACTTTATAGAAAATACAATTGATCTATCACAAGTAGTTCCTATCAAACTAACTTAAAAAACAGAAAACTTAACCTTGAATATTGCTAATTAATTCAAGTCACTGGACCATGATCTAGGGGGAAGGGCCTCAAAATAGTGGTCAAACTGATATGAACTGATAGTAATGCAACTTTTAAGAAAATATCATTGATCTATCACAAGTAGTTCCTAGAAAACTGACTTAAGCAGAAAACTTAACATTGAAAATTGCTAAATAATTCACTGGACCATTACCTAAGGGGCTGGGTCTCAAAATAGTCGTCAAACTGATTTGTACAAAATATCATTGATCTATCACAAGTAGTTCTTATCAAACTAATTTAATCAGAAAACTTTACAGTTGATTTCAGCTTCCCAATTGTGAACTTTCCATTTCTATATAGCAACATTCCAGCAGCACCTGCATACGGAGTATATATCTCCCAATTGATACGATATTCGTGGGCTTGTATTTCCTATCATGATTTCCTTGATAGAGGATTGCTGCTCACAAGGAAGCTATTAAACCAAGAGTTCCAAATGGTGAAGTTGAAATCATCCCTTCGTAAATTTTACGGACGCCATCACGAGTTGGTTGACCGTTATGAAATAACCGTTTCACAGATGATATCAGATATGTTCCTTATGTCGTAACTACAATACCCTTCCCTTTTCACCACTGTGACCTACCGAACTAGACTATTTACCGGATCTGTAATAACATAAGCAACACGACGGGTGCCACATGTGGAGCAGGATCTGCTTACCCTTCCGGAGCACCTGAGATCACCCCCAGTTTTTGGTGGGGTTCGTGTTGCTTAGTCTTTAGTTTTCTATGTTGTGTCATCTGTACTATTATTTGTCTGTTTATCTTTCTTTTTTTTTTTTTTTTTTTTGGCCATGGCGTTGTCAGTTTGTTTTCGATCTATGAGTTTGACTGTCCCTCTGGTATCTTTTGTCCCTCTTTTACAATTGTTAATGCCAAAGGCAACATTGTTGTCGTCGCCAGAAAAAAATCTATTCTTAGTATTCTAAGTAATAGAAGTAAATCAATCTTTTGTTCAATAGTTATCTTTCTTTTCATCAAAATAAATGTTAATCTCTTGGTAGTGGTCAAAAGGAGATCTTTTCTTGGGATGAGAGTTGGAATGACAAATTTTCTCCAGAATTATTCAATTTCAATTACCATGCAGAATATTAGTTTTAAGCCTATCTTGTTAAAAGGATTCATTATTTTAACAACATGCATAAAGCCATAAGTTGACTTCTGTTGTGTAAACAGAAATTGTTTGTATTAGATATAGTAATATAATGACATTCTACTCAACAAATGGCTATTACAACTAAAATGCATTAGCATTTAGTTACTGAGAGTGGTAAATGGAAAGTTAAGTAATTGTGTATCAAAATAGAAAACACTAGTTTATCTTTTGTGTAGGTACATACATATTTTCAAACATTACCTTTAGGATTTGTACATCTCTTCACATAATAATTTTCCTTCTTTTTATTAAGAAGTTCTATACAAGATTTGTCAAAGAAGATTTCACAAGCTGTAGACTGATCTTTTTTGGTAAGGTATTGGAATGCTTCACAGCGACCATGGACACAAGCATCATGACATTCTATCAAACTGGACACACTACTGGTAGCTTTACTACACATGAAGGGGGACTTTCCTGGGATAACTTCTAAAACATTGCAGATATCACCTGCAAATATTTGTAAGAAACAGTGTAAAATGTCAATTGAAATTATGACTGAATTTTATTCATTATGCAGAGAAGAACAAGAAATAATGAGTGGAATACTATTGATTTTGTCTTGAACATGTTTTCTTTTGCCTTTGAAATGAACTGATTTACAATTCTTAAGCAAAATTTAATCTATAAAAGATAAAATGCTTCACTGAGCGCAGCCTGATACGACCGCAGAGGTCGAACCCTGAACAGTTGGGGCAAATTTGGACACAATATTTGCACTTGATACAGGTCTGAATTTGGATTGTAATTAAATATTTGACACATAATAGGTTTCTGACACAGAATAACTGTAGTCAAAGAACTTAGAATTGGTTATATGATTTGATTTGAATTCATATTCAATTTTTTGCTTTTGAGCAATACACTTTGCTGTTGCGTTTTGACCCTCCCCCTCCAAAAACCAAAATATATTTGATTGATTTTTATTTGATTTTTGGTGTTTTAACGCCACTTTTAAGCACCGCTTTTGAGCTATTTCCTGGCGGCCAGTTTTTATTGGTGGAGGAAGCCGGAATGCCAGGAGAAAACCACATCCTTCAATAGGAAAACTGACAATCCTAGTCAATTAAGATTGGAGTCGAGTGCACCTGCACGAGCAGGGTTCGAACTCACAACCTCAGTGTTGACTGGCTAGTGATTACAGTAGTAACTACTTAGACCACTCGGCCACCAAGGCCCCAAATAATATTTGAAGAAATTTTCTATTTAATTTCTGAAATCTGAAATGAGAAAAAATTGTCCACCCCCCATTTTTTTTTCACCTCCCCCCACCTTTCTCCAAAAAAAAAAATGGTCAAAATCTCAATTCAAATTTCCAATGGAGTTTGCAACCATAATTACCCATTTAAATACATCATAAAAGTCTTAAAATAGAAAATGACATACATAATCATGGCTAAAATTAATATTCCTTAATCAGCATTTAAATAATAGTAACTTCTAAAAATAAATTGATAGCTAATCACCTTAAGACAATACAACATTTTTTTTATACATTTGAAAATTGAAATTTGAAAAATTTTGAAAAAAAAATTCCCCCAATCTTTTTGAACTCCCCCCCCCTTTTTGAAGCAATTACCCCCAAACTCTATCCCAGCCTTCCCTTTGTAGTATGGAACCTTGTAGTACAATTTTAGAGAGATCCATACACTTAAACACAAGTTATTGTCTGGAAACAAGAAAAATACTTGTTTTTGGCCCCTTTTTGGCCCCTTATTCTTGCATGTTTGGGGCAATTACCCACAAAGTTTATCCCAGCCTTCCCTTTGTGATATGGAACCTTGTGGTACAATGTCAGTGAGATCCATACACTTACACACAAGTTATTGTCTGGAAACTACAAAAATGCTTGTTTTTGGCCCCTAATTCCTAAACTGTTGGTACCAAAACCCCCAAAATCAATCCCAAACTTCCTTTTGTGGTATTGAACCTTCTTGTTAAATTTTATAGAGATCCATTCACTAAAACTAAAGTTATTATCCGGAAACCAAAGTGCCTTTGGACGACGCAGACGACGACATCATACCATTATACGAACCCAAAAAAATTTTTGCGGTCGTATAAAAATGTTGAGAAGCATATGTTGTGCATTACTGACCATATCATATATCTATTTTATTTTGAGACAGTACAGTTACTGAAATACCAAACATAACTCTACCATTAACATTTTTTAGAGCTAATTTCCTAAATCTTGTAGATTAAGACTTTGGTAGGCTTGCTTGCTTTGTGTGTGTAAATGTTTGCTCAAGCATTGTAATTAAGATTGACATCTGCAAACATTATAAATAGGCGAAGTTAAACATGTATACATTATAATTAAATTTGATTATTTGATAATGTCCAATCAAATCTAAATATAATGTATACAGGTTTAACTCCGCCTATTTATATTGTTTGCAGATGTCAATCTTAGTTACAATGCTTGAGCAAATGTTTATACAAACAAAGCAACCAAGCGTACCAAAGTCTTAATCTATGAGCATTAGGAAATTAGCTCTAAGAGGAATTGATGAATTGTACTTTTCTGCTGTTGTCAGTTAACATGTGGAATTGAATTATTTTAAAATAGAGAAAACAAATGTTTGAATACTACTACCCAAAGTTAAGTTTTAAAATCTGATGCTTTAAAATGTTTGTCATAATTCTGATTCTGCTGGAGTGAATGCTATCACAGATTTCTCAAGCCATCCTTAAGCTGCTGTCAAAAGATGTAAAATAATATTTTACATAAGAATTGTTAGACAAAGCAATATATCATTTACTAAGAAACTAGCAATTTCATTAGCATCAAAATTTAAATAATATATAACTTGATAGTTCCACAATTACCTTTTTCATTACATCTCTTTATATAGTGGACAATACCGAGGGCATTCATCATATCTATACAAGCTTTACTGTGATGTATGTCACAAATCTTCTCATCTTTCCGGTAAGTAAAGGCTGTACAGTTTTGACAGGAATCTCGACATTCTTCGTAAGATTTTACCACACTGGTTTTTACATTGCACATGGCATAGATATGCTCTGCTACTAAGTTAACTGGCTCATAATCACATTCATAATCTGTAAAAACCAAAGTTTAATAAAATCAAATATTAAGAGGCCAATGTTCAGTTTCTTTACAATCTGAATGGCAGAAGTTTAAAAGTATTGCTATTAAGATTGGTCAGTATGGCAAGTCTTACTTCTCAAAACATGGTTTTTTAACATTTTTACTTGTATTTGCATTGAATGTGATCATGCAACTGAGCTAAAAAGTAGTGTACCTCCAGTTACTGAGACTTTTAAGTATTCAAATTTTGGAAAATTGCTTTCAAAATAATATGATTTCACTTGTACTATTGAAAAATGTTCTTAAATGCCATTAAGAACCTGAACAGCAATAAACAGTACCTGGATTGGGTTGACACCTCCTCTGTTCATAGAAATCCATCTCGGAATTTGGATGTCTGATTATGTCAGTTGGTTTCTCAAACAGGAAGCATAATCCACTCTTCTCTGCAGAATACTGGAAGGCAAAGCAACCACTATTGTGTGATTTCTTATCACATAAGTCACTGCATTCTAAGAGAGACTTCACTGAGACAGGCATCAGTATATCTCCCCACAGGATCCCCTCTTGTCCCTTAAACACGCTGTATTCACACTGGGTACCTGAAATTTTATGATTCAATTTAAACTATCATACACTGTATTCACACTGGGTACCTGAAATTTAATAATTCAGTTTAAACTATCATACACTGTATTCACACTGAGTACCTGAAATTTAATGATTCAATTAAAACTATCATTTTGTCTTGTTGGCTATTATTTCAATGTAATTAATTTCATTCAACAACATTTTTAAGCTCCAGACCAATTAAAATCAAGTTTAAGACCAATCATGAAAAAACTTAGTAAATTTTCATCTTCTATGTGCTTATCATTTCAAACTATAGCATACAGGAAGTGCCTGCAGAAGGCATGGCACTTTCAAAATATCTGCATGATGGGATTCAATATACTAATCAAAACTTGGATCTGGCTGCATATTTGTTTATCCCCCACATTCAAGAATTTACTCAGAAAGGTGACATACAAACTGATATAAAAGTCTAGATAACTAAGATAGCCAACTTAAATGTAATTGCAGCAGTATTTCTATATGTGTGCATTTCAAGGAATTTCTAAGTAAGATTTTGAGATGCAGTACAGTTTTAAAAACACAATTTTTATAGGATGGTACAGGCCAAACTCCTTATTACAGTAAAGGATACAAGTTGTCACTTAAACTTATGCAATCTAACAAATTGTCCTTGTTTTTCTGACCTATCTTTTCAATTTGATAAGTAAAACAAAAACAGAAAGAATAAGACAATAATAAATGAATTATATGAATGAAATGTTCAGACAAAAGTACATTTATGTCAGTCAGAAACTCATTATATGGCCATAGAACAATGTACCCTAGAGACTAATACAATGCACTCTAACTAATTGTATGAATTATAAACATTACCATTATTTGCATCCCATAATTGACATTTAGAGAATAATATAAACCAGGAATTAAACCTGAAGTAAATGTACTGGAATAAGAATGATGGGTGTGTATACATAGTTATTGTTGCATGTATGCAACCTGTGAAACAAATTATTTGAATAATTGACTATAGTCATGCAAGGATGATGGATATATGCAATATATGTTTAGTATAACTGACATGGTGAAGTAAAATTTATCCAAAAATAGTTGTACACAATCACATAAACTTTAACCAAAGGATTGGAGTGTTGGTAAAATATCATAAATTTAATGTTCTATAAATAAATGGGTTAATGTACATGACACAACATTCCTACGGACATGGGGTTAATGTACATGACATAACATTTCTAAAGATATGGGTGCAATGTACATGACATAACATTTCTAAAGATATGGGTGCAATGTACATGACACAACATTTCTAAAGATATGGGTGCAATGTACATGACATAACATTTCTAAAGATATGGGTGCAATGTACACGACACAACATTTCTAAAGATATGGCTGCAATGTACATGACACAACATTTCTAAAGATATGGCTGCAATGTACATGACACAACATTTCTAAAGATATGGGTGCGATGTACATGACACAACATTTCTAAAGATATGGGTGCAATGTACATGACATAACATTTCTAAAGATATGGGTGCAATGTACACGACACAACATTTCTAAAGATATGGCTGCAATGTACATGACACAACATTTCTAAAGATATGGCTGCAATGTACATGACACAACATTTCTAAAGATATGGGTGCGATGTACATGACACAACATTTCTAAAGATATGGGTGCAACGTACATGACACAACATTCCTATATATATGGGGTCAGTGTACATGACACAACATTCCTATAGATATTAGGTCAATGTACAAGGTACAAATTTCCTAAGGTATACTGGGGTACAGAGAAATAACGATATATATCAATGGAACACTGATTTTTATTGCAGTTCTTCATCTTCATTATTTTTGTAAGTCATCCAACTATATATACCGGTAATAAAAAAACTAATTCCTTACAAACAATCTTCAGAGTTGCATGAGGAAAGCCGTCCCATCATACATCATATAAAATGTAGTTTTGGAAACATTTATTTGATATATTCCATGGAATTGGGTTCATAAGATGGGTGTTATGGTATATGCAGCAAATCTGAACAAAAGGAGTAAATCGCACAAGTTGGCACTCCGAGGTGGGTGGGGAGCAAGAAGGTGAACTGTGGTTTATTTTTTTCAATAGTACCGCTTAAGTTGATGCTAGGGGCTGTCTTGACCTTGTTGTAGGGTATGAATGATTTGTTCATTGTTGAAGACCCTACATCAACTGTCAAGATGAAGAACAGGAATAAAAGCCCTGTTCATTGATAATGTTCTATGTTTTCTATGTATTGTGTGCGATTTTGTCCCATGTACATTTACTCCATATCCTTTCATTTTCTATAAAAAAAAGAGGTGTTGTATGATTGCCAATGAGACAACTATCCACCAGAGACCAAATGAAGTAGATGTCTGCAACTAAAGGTAAAGACTCAACAACAAGGAAACCCCATACTGCACAGCAAGCTCTAAAAGACCCTGTGCATAATTTCAAAGATTTTAGGTGTTTCACCACTAATTCACCAACTCATATTTAGAACATATGTACTCTGTTAAATATAGTGCTTTTGGTGTTGTTAATGGAAAACAATCGAATTTTTTTTATATACAAGAATGATTATATACCCTCATAAATAGGCTGTATCTTGAAATGTTCCTGTAAGTTCTGTCCACATTGCCCATCATGTTGGACTTTTATATGGATCTGTTTTAGGCAGGCTTGACGATGTAACTCACAGTGACTAGGGTATAACTGTCCATCAGACCCACACACTGCCACTCTATGATGGTGACCTTGACACAATGTGGCATCACCACATACACAGACACCACTGTGGCACATTCGTCCTGGTGAACATCCTCCATCATCTATACACAGTTCTGAAAAAGAATTTGAAGCATAATGTCATTATTCTCTGTTTTAATGGTACAATCCTCAGGTTTTTATTATCTTACCTCAAACAAATTTACTGTATGTTTAAATGAGCATTTCCAGGATGTGTAGTTATTATGATAGTATCAATTCAATTCTAACAGACTATCTAACAGTTGATATGACTTTACTAATTGATCTCCAGCTATTTTGCTTATGACATTGTAAGATTCCAAGCTGCTTTAAAAAAAAAAAGAGACTAATGACAATATACTAACCAAGGACAGTCCAATCAATGTATTTGTTTGGGGGGAGTTGAGTTTAGGTGGTTTATGTGGTTTGTTGTAACTGTCCTTTACCTGTTATTCTTTTTATGGAATTAGTCATTGTACTCTACACTTTAGTTTAGTGCATATATTTCAATAGCATTATTTTTCTGAACTCTACAATACTGTTTTTTTAGTATTGTTATGAAAATGTAGATGCAGTATATCTGACAATGAGACAATTACCAAAAGGACAAGGAATCTACCCAGGTGGACATTGATCATTTTGGAGGGATAATCATTCTAGAAAATCTGCTGTTACACAAAGTCTTAAACTTCATCACAAACAAATAATTGATGTCATTCATGTTTCTTGCATTTTGCGACATTTTGAATTTTCAGCTTTATTTGACCTTATAAAATTACATAGATGGATATAAAATCCTTACATTTATGTCTTACTGGTTGTTAATACTGTGGATTCAATTATTTTCCTGGCTAGTACAATTTTCGTGGATTAAGGGAGAATTTCCTTGGTTTTGCAAAAGTCTGCGTACATACATACTGTAAACTGGGAAATTTACGCGCCGTCTTTATTTCGCTATTTATTAACACAATCTAAATTCACGCTGTTTTGAATTCGCCATATCCCAGTGGTTTCATAAATGATTAAGAAAGTGAGCAGCTTCACATGTATCGTCAATCAAGTTATAAAATCAATCAGAAATCTTTTGTTTTCGGTTCATTAATGTTAAAGGAGATTAAAATTTGTGTCATGTTTGCTTGGAAAACAAAGTACACAATAAACAGAAAATAAACCTAATCAAGAGTGAATTAAAAGCTGTCATGATTAGTGCTAATTAACGGATCTTTTGATCTGATTAATCTGTGTAGCAGATTCAATGAGGTAATACTTTTTAAACTGATTGACAGGTGTCATTTACATATTTGTAATGAGCGTTGTTTACATAACAATATCCGTAATGTCCGCTTGCTTAAGATGTCTTCCATGTTAAGAAAATTAACTTGAGTTAAAGTCATGATTTCTAACATTGCTTTTCATTTCAAAATAAGACCCATTGGTGGCCTTCGGCTGTTATCTGCTCTTTGGTCGGGTTGTTGTCTCTTTGACATATTTCCCATTTCCATTCTCAATTTTATGAATTGAGGAATAGATCTGTCGTCTGTAAAATCGGTGTCATACAGTGGTCCTGTACATATCCTTGTCATATAGGTACATGGATGATCTTCATCTTATGAAAAGAGTATCCTTGAAATTTTCGCGGTCGTTTTATTTTCGCGTTTCAATTCTTACCACGAAAGTAGTGAAAATAAAACTGCAGCGAAAATTTCCCTGTTCACAGTATGTAAAATTGAACTTTGTTGAACATTTATAATTGTGATTCACCTATACCCACAAATGTTCACGAAAAGTGGTATCCCAAGAGTATTATATGAATCCACATAATGAAGATTTAAAAGTCAAAATGTATAACAAGAAGAATTTATTCACAACTTTCCTAGACTTAGGGTGATTGAAACATTGAGATTATATGGAAATTTGTCTACTGTTGAAGACGGTTATGTTCACCCCTACATTAACTATACTGCTTTTTTCTGTTATTGGGTTGCAGACTCATTGGAGGTCTGCTGCAATCACACTTTTCCTTTAACTCATTTATCAAGTACACCTACATATAGTGCTTTGTACTATCTAGTTTTTATAATGTCAGGTAAAATTTTCATCATCCTCAGAAATCTTAAATACTATTGATAATCAATATATAGATGTTTTTAATATTATTCTCCCTATTCAACACATAATGACTCAAGTTTATGATTTACGCTGGTGTTGTAATCTATTGTATTTATTCAGCTTGGCATTTCTACATCAGAATTTCCAGATACAAGATTAGTCAGCTTGTTTTTACTACATGTCAGAGGTCAAATTTTATTCAACTTTTGCTGCCATTATTTCAATCTGCAAACACTGATTACAAAATGATTTTAATGATTTTCTTATCAACACTGATCAATAGTTTTGTAATCAATATGATATCACAGTAAGAAAACATAAAAAAAATTATCAAGGGAAATCATTGGAAGACTAAGAAATATATTCTATGAGTAAGATAGCTTTCAAACAGTGGCATTTTTATTGACCATTAATGTGATTTGTACTGATTCCTTGTCTGAATCAAATAACTTTTAAAGTGAATCTGTTCCCATACAATTCAACTGTGATCTGGTATTCATGAGGATCAGTATTACACAATGTCTGAATTGGAGAAGAATGGGTCAGACATGTAAATGACATTGTGAGAGAAAATATAAATACCGGTATTATGCAAATAAATCACAGATGATCAAAATTGGTCAACTATTTCCAATAAGACTAAAGGTCAAATGGATTCCTGTCATCTTCATTTGACTATCAATGACTTATTGCCATAACAACAGATAACATATTTCAGTCTGAGTTTAGCAGTAATAATTTTATTACAAAAAAGAACCAAATTAGTAACCTAATACAAATGTCTTTATTTCTTAACAGTAAATATGAAACCATGGTATATTTTTATTAAATCCCTATCCAAAACAGTGCCTTTATATTTATATACCGTGCCCTAAAAGTGAAGTCCACCACGCAAAGGAGCCCTTAAAGCCTAGCCAATTGCACTAAGAGTGCCTGCCCTCAAAGAAAAAATTACCCTGCCCTTTTCAAAGTATGTATATTACAGTGGTGCATGACTGTATCCATTGGGTTTTGAAAAAAAGTAATACAGGTGGGCACAGGTGGGTTGTATCAGGAGAAGAACAAAAGTAATCAAGAAAATGCTGTGTATGCAGATATAAACAAGAATGATGACAAGAACAGCATACACATTAAGTTTTAATATACATGAAGTTTTAAAATGGTGGTCACATACGCATTAAGTTTTAATATACATGTAGTTTTAAAATGGTGGTCACATACTCATTTAGTTTTAAAATACATGTAGTTTTAAAATGGTGGTCACCTACGCATTAAGTTTTAACATACATGTAGTTTTAAAATGGTGGTCATATACTCATTATGTATTAAAATAC
Source organism: Mytilus coruscus (assembly GCA_017311375.1). Lineage (NCBI taxonomy): Eukaryota > Metazoa > Mollusca > Bivalvia > Mytilida > Mytilidae > Mytilus > Mytilus coruscus. The sequence continues at coordinate 57,677,385 of CM029602.1, forward strand.
ATGTAGTTTAAAAATGCTGACATATATACTTATTAAGTTTTTAATATACATGTAGTTTAAAAATGATGGTCACATATACTTATTAAGTTTTTACATTTTTTGCATGACTGCTAAATATGTAACTTGTTAATCCAATCACGGGGTGCAAAACCTCCCTTATGTCATTTATAATTCTCACAGATCAATGATGTAGGTGTTGGTCACTTGAGACCAAACAAAACATTTAATACTTACGCAGTGGTTTAGACTGTATGTATTCCTTTACACTTTTAATAGGTGCTGCAGTTACGGACACAGCTTTAGTTGTTGGAGGATTAGGACTCGTCTTTGCTACATTTGTTGTTTTAAAGGCAGGATTTAACCTGGATGCTCCTGACAGTTCACTGGCTTTTTCATGTTTATTTACACGAGTTTTCACTTTGTAAGGTTTTTCTGATGAAGGTGTTTGAGCTTTTAATGTTGTTTTTGACACTGAAAATATTTCAGGTTTTAACGTACTTTTCGACATAGACAACGTTTGAGGTTTTGATGTAGTTTTAATTCCCTGCAAATCACCATCATTCTGCTCTTTTTTCTGCTCAACATTAGGATGGAATGGTTTTTCTGTTTTATAAGCTAAGTCAATATAGTTCTCATTTCCTGAAGACTTTTTACCAACATTTTTGTCTTCAATGTTAATATCTTTTTCAATATAATCAGGCAGAACTAGATCGTTTTCATTTGACTTTTCTCTGATGTTCTTGTTATTTTTCTTTCCAGTATTATGCCCTGAATCTGATGACTTTTCATTTATTTGCTTTTTAATATTGTCTATTGAAGCGGAGTAAGGTAAAACTCCACCATAAATTTCCTCTACTAATTCTTCCCAAGACTTTTTATTTTCTGATTCAGAATTAGTACTTTTTTCATCATTATCCTTTTCATCTTGTTTTATTGTTCCTTCCAATGGCACATTTTCCTTTTCTTGTTTTCCAATGATTTCCTCTTTGTCTGCCTCCTTATCAAAGTAATTATAATCTTGATAGTTATCATAATCATCATCTATACCATCTTCATCTTCACTACTTTCATCTACCTCAGCAGTATCATCAAAAACATCCTCTGAACTACTTTTATCTTTTTTGTCGTCTGTAATTCGCTTATTGTTTTCAACATTTACAGTTTCATCAGAATGATGTTCTAGTATGTCCACAGTTTGTTTATTTTCCTTGACAACAGGAACTGGTTCCTTGCCATCTGTAACATGGCTTATTAGTTGATTATTTGGTTCCTTGATTTCATACAAATTATGCCAAAGTTCATCTTTGCTTCCACTATCTACTTCATTTGGTTGGCTCTCTGAGTCAAAAGATATTGCTTCTTGATTTAGAAAAACATCATGATTGTTTCTCTTTTTACTTAATTTCTTCCCCTTTTTAATACTTGTTGGTGTTAAAATGTCAAACGCAAGATTTACACCACTGTCTGTTTGCTTATTTTGTTTTGGTAATATAAGCTCTTGATGATGAATTTCATCATTGATTACAATGTCATTTTATGGTCATCATTCACTACTAAAGATCTTTCTGTCTGCCATTTATGTTTGTGTTTGTGTTTCTGAAAAAAAAAAGATACAGGATAAGATTAAGCATTGTATTAAACAAATAATGCCTAATTTTGGAAATACAGATTAAATCTCCTTGTTTGTTTCACAGGTTCAATACTGACAAACAGTTTAGATTTGATAGTTATCAGAAGGGAGGGTGGTTGACTAAAAGGATTGATGGTTGTGATAGAGTTTCAAATTTTAATGGATGGGGTACTAAAAGGACTGATGGTTGTGATAGAGTTTCAAATTTTAATGGATGGGGTACTAAAAGGATTGATGGTTGTGATAGAGTTTCAAATTTTAATGGATGGGGTACTAAAAGGATTGATGGTTGTGATAGAGTTTCAAATTTTAATGGATGGGGTCTAAATTAATGCACATTGGCCTCTGTGGGCACCATCATGCATAAACCCTCTAGAGGGAAAGTTGAGTCATTTGCATCTCTTTTTATAGATCAAATTCATGCAAGAGTCAAGCATATCTGAATCAAAATGCTGATAAATGAGAAATTTTCCTTAAAATTCATTTCACATGAGTTTCAAATAAAATAATCAAAATACAATTAGAACAAGTTCTCCCAGACTAATTGTCGGAGGACAATGCATGGTTTCATTATCCTTAGATTTAATTTTGATGAGTAAAACCATCCACTAATTTTACATATAAACTATCAAATTATGTTTTGATCGATAGCATTGCCAACAATTTAATTTCCATTTTTTGGTCATTAATATTTGTATTGCGGTAATTCAATATTTTTCTTTCCAATTTCCAAGCAATTCTAAAAGTTTAAACCATTAGCAGTTAAAATCTATACATTCTGTTGTCAGTTCCCAGACAAAAACTTCAATAACAGCACATCGTTAAAATGCATGAATTTTATGGTATTTTATAGGGAACTTTTCTGATGGAAATCAACTGACCTATTACTTACAATGACTAAGAAACAGGTCTAATCATTAAAAAAAAGATAAGACTCAAATGGCTGAGCTACACAGATTGTTTCAATGGAGAATGGTCTATATTAAACATTTAAATATATGGAAATATAAAATCTTTAAACAACTCCATAATGGAAATTGCATAACCTCAGGTTTGCTAACTCTCTGGGAAGTTCTGAAGAATTGGGTTGAATGCAAAAATTGCTGCTTTCTTTGGAAAAAATATTTTCTGAAAAATAAGTTCCCTAGTCTGGAAAAAATGAAAATAAATTCTTCAAACAATTCCATAAAAGCAGGTTCGCAACTTCCAATATACCGGGTATATGCAATCTTCCTGTAAAGTTGTTTCAGGGATCTGGGTGGAAATCTGTAGGAGGAGTTCAATGAATTGCTTAAACAACAAGAATCACACATTGTTGTGAAAAGCATAACCCACTCTTAATTCAAAGTATCAGAAAACTGGAAGTAGGAGTCTGGCATATCCAAAGAGCTCATACATTACAACCCATCACTGTCAAGCTGCTGACTAAATATGGAGTCATTTTGTTTACCAAATATAGTTGCCCTATTACCTATAGTATCTGAGAAACAGACCTTATTACAGAAATTGAACATTGACCAATGAACCATAAAAATGATGTCAAGGTCAGATGAACCCTACAAGACAACATGTTCAGTATGCAATTATTTCATACACCAAATATAATTGTCCAATTGCTTACAAAATCACATACAAACAAACATAGCCATAAAAACTAAGCATTGACTAACAAGCCATGAAAATGAGGTCAAGGTCAGATGAACCCCTACCAGACAGACATGTACACCTTACAATCATTTTGTACACCAAATAGTGGCCCTTTTGCTAATAGTATCTAAAAAATAGAACTTAACATTGTTCAATGAACCATAAAAATGAGGTCAGGTTAACCCAGTCTGCCAGAAATGTAGATCTTGTAAGGAACCCATATATCAAATATAATTATCCTATTACTCATAGTAAGTTAGTTTTTAACATGACAAAAAAAATATAAATTTTTTCAAGCAGTCGCTAAACCATGAAAATGAGGTCAAGGACAATGGACATATGACAGCCAAAAACTTAGTATTATAAGGCATCTGCATACATGGTATGAAGCATCCATGTCTTCTATCTTCTGAAATATAAAGCTTTATACAAATAGTTTTCACAGTCACCACTAGATAGTAATCCCTATGTCTAGCATTCTCGACAAAAAGGCGAGACCAAAACTTTCATTTCAAGAAATTCCAATGCTTTTGAATTCTTTTCTATAAATATGAAACAATCTACAATTCATCAAATGTTATGTCACATTAACATGGGAGAAACTATAAAAAATAATCGACCATGTTCATATAACATCATTGTAATTTCACTTTCGTAGGAAGATATCAATACTATTCCATGCATTATTTATCCCTGTAAAAACTAAAGTGACTCATGTAAAAGTAAGGTGATGAATTCAAAATGCATAAAGTGACGTCAGTCCATTTACAGTAAGAATCTGATTTTACAGAAGATCAATATGTATTTATCAAAGTTTGATTAATTTTCATTAACCATAGATACAAAAAAACATGGAAATTTCCACTCAACAAAACATACAGAGAAATATTTCATCAATAACATTAAACTGAATAAAAATATTAATATGCATTAGGTTAAAGGCTAAAAAAAATACACATGCATAATAATCCTCCTACAGGATTTATATGCAGCCTATAACTTAACCAAATGTTCTGTACTGCTGTGTCACAGAATTGATATTGTTTTGAAATCTTAATATACAAGCAGTGACATAACTTTTGATCTCGTTCTAGAAGAACATTTATTGATAGGAATGGACAAAGTTTAGAAATTCATTACAACAGATATCCTTGTGAAGGTCAATTTCTACAGGTCAGACAAAGACAGGACATTTCAATTAGTAAAACTGTTATATGGACAGATTTGTTATTAATTGTATACATCATCTGATCATATCAATATTACAGATGATGAAAGTTTCTTGAAAATATTCCCAGACAAAAGTGTTGCAACTCCTATGTAATCATGGGAATTTATGATTATCTGTTTTTTTTTTGTCAGTTATAGCTGTTGAAATTGGATTGTACAAAGGACTGGCTTGCTGCACAATATATGGAATAAAACATTTCCAGTACATGTAAAGAAAACTAGATTAATTTTGTATGTACATCTAATTAAAGTTTTAAAAAACTTAAACATTGTTAGACACAGGGAAATTTAGATTAATCAAAGCTTAAACTTATACATTTTGGTCAGCAGCAGATCTTTTCTTTTCCCAGTCATCCCTTAAAAAAAACCTGTCTTATTTACATAAACTTTCATTTCCTGTCATATACCAGACACTTTTTTCCCTAAAGCATCATATAACTTATCCCTCTTATTTCTTAGCAGACCCAACTCAACAATAAACCAAGAACTGTAACAACTCGAACAAATTCTCATCTCTTCAATACTTTTCTGATTAAATCTAACAGGGAGTCATTGGAAATTTCTCCGTCAGCAATACTCTAGAAGGGATGATGAACCATACAAGATCAATAGAGATATATATCCTTACCGAATTTCAGACTAATTAGCTTAGCATTAAAATCTTATGATTCATGTAATATGATGTAATATGCAAAATCAATCAGAGATTGACATGACAAAAATAACCTAAACTACTTTTATTATCTGATGAACTGAAATTAAGAATAAAACAGAATTTCAACAAGGCTTTGTTTACACATTTAATAAAGTATTGTCAGCCAAATAAAAACCATGTTGGAAGGATTAGCATTCTAGAAGACCTTTCAAATTTCTGAGTGATACAGAAATATTATCAAACTTTCTATGTGCTTTGAAATTTTGCTTTATATTATATTTATCTATGTTATAAAAAAATGTGCTCCGCCTGGAGCAGCTGGATACGACCGCAGAGGTCGAACTCTGAAAAGTATGGACACAATATTCAAACTTGATACAGCTCTAAATTTGGATAGTAATTAAATATATGACACATTATAGATTTCTGACACAGAATAAATGTGGTCAGGTAACTTAAAAATTTGAAATGGGACATTTAATCTACTTAATAGTCCAATATTCAAAATCTAATTCCATGGTTAGATTCAGCATATAAAAAAAAACACCATGAATTCAAACAAAAGTTTAATTTTGGACCCTTTGGACCTTAATATGGGCTAATTTGAAAACAGGGCCCAAAATTAAAAATCTGAATGCACAGTTAGATTCAGCATATCATAGAACCACAAGATTTCAGTTTTTGATGAAATCAAACAAAGTCTAATTTTGGACCCTTTGGACCTCAATGTAGACCTATTTAAAAATGTCCAAATATCCAATATAGTAATACATGGTAAAAACCTCAAACAATTCAAGACTTTAAATTAATCCTCATTGAAATTGGTTAACAGATTTGTATTTATTTTCAATTGAAGATTTCTTGCTGTTGTGCAATACTTTGCTGTTGCGCAATACTTAATAAATCTGTTTACAAACTAAATATAACAAGCATTCTGAGAGTATTGCATGGCAATACATAGTCCCCTACCGGTTAAAAATTAATTGTACTGGAACAAAATGCTAACTTGATCTATAACTTGTCATGGTGTAAACTATATAACAAATATCAAGTCAATATCTTCAAGCATGACGAAAAAAAGTGCGGAAAACTGATAATTTAAGTGAATTTTCTAAGTTCAAGGACCATAACTCTGCAAAAAATCATCAAACTGAAACAAAATTCAAACTTGGTCTGTAACTTGTCATAATAAAACTATATACCAATTATCAAATCAATATCTTCAAGAATGACGAAAAAAAGCGCGGAAAACTGAATATTTGAGTGAATTTTCCAAGTCCAAGGACCATAACTCTGCACAAAATAATCAGACTGGAACAAAATTCGAACTTGATCTGTAACTTGTCATGATAAAACAATATACCAAATATCAAATCAATATCTTCAAGCATGAAGAAAAAAATGTGGAAAACTGATTTGCCGGACTGACAGAAGGACAGACAGACAGACGGTAGGGGACTAATAATTTCCACACCCTGTTTAGTGTGTATCTCCTGCCATATCAGTTTTTGTTGTTTCTTTATATAGATCAGAAATAATTTATGTTAGAACCAGCTTAGCCAGTATTAGAAAAGTCTTGTTTTTGGCCCCTATTTGGCCTCTAGTTTCTTAACGATTAAAGCCACAACCCACAAAATTGACCTCAACCTTCTGTGTGTGGTATGATACCTTGTGGTACAATTTCATAGAGATCCATTGACTAATACTTAAGTATTTGTACGGAAACCAGAAAAACCTTGTTCCTCCCTTTTTTTTTCCTGAACGGTTTGGGCCATAACCCCCAAAGTCAATCCTAACCTTCCCTTTGTGGTATGGAACCGTGTGGTACAATTTCATAGAGATCCATACACTTACACACAAGTTATTGTCCGGAAACTAGAAAAATGCCTTTTTTGGCCCCTTTTTCATCCCTAATTCCTAAACAGTTGGGACCATAACCCCCAGAATCAATCCCAACCTTCCTTTTGGGGCATTGAACCTTGTGCTTAAATTTCAAAGAGATCCATTCACTTATACTAAAGTTATTGTCCGGAAACCAAATGTCTTCAGACGACATTGACGATGACAACATGATAGCAATATACAAACACAAATTTTTTGGGGTCGTATAAAAACCTTGTCATTTGACAAATACTATTAAATCTTAACAATAGACCATTTACATATTACCGACTTTTGTCTCCAGATTATATATTTTTTCAACAGGTTACCTAGTCTGTGGTAGGACATTCTGGTACTTGGTAAAGTTGGAGAAACTAATAGAAGTAAAATCAAGTTATCAATTGGTGCAATTCGGGGAATAATTACTGTTTCCCATGATTTTGTTGTGTATAGAAAATATAAAACAATTAATTTTTTCACAAAATTGCACCCATTATAAGCTTGGTTGTTTCTTCCTTTAGCTGATCTCACTTTACAGAGTATCAGAATGTCCTACCACATAGTAGGTAACCTGTAGGAATTAAAATATCAAGGAAATTCAGAAATGATTGATAAACAGCAAAAAACACTGACTTTCAAAAAATAAATGGGGAACGTGTCCATGGGACACAGATGATGCCCCCGCTTGCATATAACATTATACAGGGACATAACTCAAGAACGGTAAAAAATGAAGCTACCCAAATTCATACTTGATCTGAGTTTTGTGGTACTAAGCATTGTGTTTAAGATTCATAACATTTGGTTGAGACAAACTTAAGTTTGAGAACGGAAATAAAAAATTCAGCAATTTTTCCATTTGTAAAGGGGCATAACTCTAGAAAGGTAAAAGTGACACCACCAAAATTCAAACTTGATCTGTTTTTTGTAGTAATAAGCATTGTGTATAAGATTCATAACATCTGGTTGAGGCAAACTTAATTTAGAGAACGGAAATGAAAAATTCAGCAATTTTTCCATCTGTAAAGGGGCACAACTCTAGAAAGGTAAAAGTGAAGCCACCCAAATTCAACCTTGATCTGTGTTTTGTGGTAATAAGCATGTGTATAAGATTCATAACATTTGGTTGAGGCAAACTAAAGTTACAGAATGGAAACCAATTTTGGGAAAAACGGACAGACAAGGGTAACTCTTAATGCCCCCTGCGCTATGGCGGGGGCATAAAAATGCAAAAATATAAAAAAGAAATTTCATTGTACATGTATTTAATAAGAATTAAAAGGGTTTGTTTTTCATTATTTAGAAGAACCAATAAGTTGCTTCTTGAAACAACCAAAGAATAGGATTTATAATTTTAATAAAAATAATTCTTTATTTTGTAAGGTACTACAACTAATCATCCATGAGATGACACTTATATCCATCTGCAGGAGAAACTACACTCTGGGACCGTTTGGGTGAGAAATGTTAAGTTTTTTGAAGAGGAAATCTGTTTGACTTGAAATCACAAAATTATACTGAGGTGTCATCAAGTTAACATTTTTCAAAAGACTTGATCCCTCCTGAACTTCAACAGGAAAAAGGTTGAGACTTCAAATTGAATCTCCCTTCATTTATGTCTATGCCTATTCTGTCAACAGAGTGGGGTTCAAAAGAAAGTCTTTCCAGAAAAAAGAAGGTATGTTAGGTAGTTGACTTTCACCTAATTTCCTCATCTTTATAAACTTAAATGATGAAGAAGTTTTCAAATACATTATACAAGAAAGGAAGTAAGATAACAAAATAAAATAATAAAATTTATTAAGTATGCCTTTAACAGCTATTATACACTGACAATACCACCGTAAACGTCTTACACGGAGAACTCAATTTAGGTTAATTACTGTAATGATTGGTCCCCTGTTGGACGAAAGTGGTTACAGTTATTGAATAATTATAAAACACTTTCAGACTCTTTTCACATAATAAAAGTAAATTACATTTTCTACTAAAAATCCAATACCTAAGCAACAATCCAGAACTTTAAGCTTTTGTATTTGTTTATTTCACCAAGACCTTCTTCAAAGTCCTAGTGGGAATATAATTAATTTCTAAACAATAATGGCAAAATTGTTTGTGTAATGGACCTTGATGTTGTTGATATTTAATTAACTTATTTTCATATTGTACAATACTGAATTTTGATGGCAAAATGGAGAATATATATTGAATATAAATTTTTTTTTTGATCCTCAACAAAGAAGTTATTGTGTTTTATCCGCTCTCCTAGGAGACTTTACTGTAACATAACATAAATTTCAACCTACTTCCTGGAAAAATCTATGATTATATTCAGTACAGAAGCAAGCTGATTATACAAATGTTTCTTTATACACCAACACTATATACAGATGACAAAATTTTTCACCAAATCTACTAAAGAACAATTATCTTAATGTTTTATGGGTAAAGTTGATATTTGACCTTTTGTTTCATTAGGCAAAAAAGGAATATTTGGTGTAATGATGTACACAAGAAAACATTTCAATGATGTAATAAGAAACAAATATATATATATATATATATATCTTCATTGCCTTATTCATCATATCATTTCAAGTGGTCAGGTCCTTTAACTTAAGGAAGGTTTTTCTTTGAAGCTTTTAAGATTATTTATCCAATGCTAAGACTGCGTTGCATTTGAAGCAACTGTAGACACAACTCTGCAATTACAGCAACTGAAGACACAGCTCTGCATTTACAGCAACTGTAGACACAGCTCTGCATTTAAACCAACTGAAGACCATGCATTGCAATTATAGACTGTAGACACAGCATTGCAATTATAGACTGTAGACACAGCACTGCAATTAAAGCAACTGTAGACACAGCATTACATTTAAGCAACTGTAGACAAATCATTGCATATATTTAAGCAACTATAGACATATCATTGCATATAAAGCAACTGTAGACACATCATTGCATATAAAGCAACTGTAGACAAATCATTGCATATAAAGCAACAGTAGACACATCATTGTATATAAAGCAACTGTAGACATATCATTGCATATAAAGCAACTATAGACATCTCACTGTATATAAAGCAACTGTATACACATCATTGCATATAAAGCAACTGTAGACATATCATTGCATATAAAGCAACTGTAGACATATCATTGCATATAAAGCAACTGTAGACATATCATTGCATATAAAGCAACTGTAGACATATCATTGCCTATATAGAGACTGTTGACACAGACACAGCTTTGCAATTATAGAGACTGTTGACACATCATTGCATATATAGAGACTGTTGACACAGACACAGCTTTGCATTTATAGAGATTGTAGACACATCATTGCCTTTATAGAGACTGTAGACACAGCATTGCAATTAAAGCAACTGTAGCCATAGCTCTGCATTTAAAGCAACTGTATATACAACTCTGCATTAAAAGAGACTTGACACGGTATTGCATTTAAAGTGATTGAAGACACATCATTGTATTTACAGCGACTGTAGACACAACACTACATTTAAGCTACTGCAGACACATCATTGAATATAATGTAACTACAAAAGCATTGCATTTATAGAAACTGTAGACACAACATTGCAGTAAACACTTCTACAGACACACTATTGCATCTAAAGTGACTGTAGACCCAGCATTGCATTTAAAGCAGCTGCATACAAAGCATTGCACTCAAGAAGACTGTAGACACAGCATTGAATTTAATGTGATTATAGACACAACACTGCTTTCAAGAAGACTGTAGACACAACATTGCATTTAAAGTGATTGTAGACACAGCATTGCATTCAAGAAGACTGTAAACACAGCATTGCATTCAAGAAGACTGTAGACACAGCATTGCATTTAAAGGGATTGTAGACACAGCATTGCATTCAAGAAGACTGTAAACACAGCATTGCATTTAAAGTGATTGTAAACACAGCATTGCATTCAAGAAGACTGTAGACACAGCATTGCATTTAAAGTGATTGTAGACACAGCATTGCATTCAAGAAGACTGTAGACACAGCATTGCATTTAAAGTGATTGTAGACACAGCATTGCATTCAAGAAGACTAGGCACAGCATTGCATTTAAAGTGATTGTAAATACAGCATTGCATTTAAAGTGATTGTAGTCACAGTATTGAATTTAAAGCGACTGTAGGCACAGCATTGCAAATAAAGCGATTGTAGGCACTGCATTTGATTCGACAAGGCAATGTGCCAGACATAGTTTGTGTTTATATGTAACATTACCAAGCAAAAGAATACTTTTAACACTTTTGTTAGATCCAAGTTTTTTTATGAAGGGTAAGGGTACAGTCAACCTTACCATATTGACTACGTATGTGTGGCCGGACAGATTTTAAAAAAAAAATAATAATTTTCAGAGTGCTCCTGCAAAATGGGCTAATTCTATTTAGAAGTCAACACTGCAAGAAATTTGTACAATTCAAAAAATCTTAAACAAAAATTTGCCTACATTATAATCCAACCTTCAACTTATTATTTGCATATGAAACAGAAAGGATTAAGTTTTTTCTATTTATTCCCTCTAAATTATGCCATGGTTTATAATACTGATTCAAAATATGACATGGGGATTTATTTTTCATTTAATCTCTTATTGTACCAATACTGTGATAAAATTTAATTTGTTTCCAAACATATCTACTGGTTTATATAATAACACCAAATATGTGAAAGATCCCGATCTTTTAGAGGGTATGATTTTATCTGATGACATTTTATTAATACTATTGGGATTATATTTGATCTGACTTATGTATTCTATAACTCTATCTAATGTTTCATTTATCAAAATGTAACACAATGCAACCCCAATACAATTTTATATAATGGACTCTTCCTCATATCACACTGTTTTTTGTCAGCTGTCTTTAATATTAAATTGTATAATTTCATATAAAATGTAAATCAATCTGATGTATCACAAAAGCTATTTAATCTCTAAGACCTTGAATATATAGATCAGAAGCATTTGTACACTGTTGACACATCATTGCATATATAGAGACTGTTGACACAGACACAGCTTTGCATTTATAGAGATTGTAGACACATCATTGCCTTTATAGAGACTGTAGACACAGCATTGCAATTAAAGCAACTGTAGCCATAGCTCTGCATTTAAAGCAACTGTATATACAACTCTGCATTAAAAGAGACTTGACACAGTATTGCATTTAAAGTGATTGAAGACACATCATTGTATTTACAGCGACTGTAGACACAACACTACATTTAAGCTATTGCAGACACATAATTGAATATAATGTACCTACAAAAGCATTGCATTTATAGAAACTGTAGACACAACATTGCAGTAAACACTTCTACAGACACACTATTGCATCTAAAGTAACTGTAGACCCAGCATTGCATTTAAAGCAGCTGCATACAAAGCATTGCACTCAAGAAGACTGTAGACACAGCATTGAATTTAATGTGATTATAGACACAACACTGCTTTCAAGAAGACTGTAGACACAACATTGCATTTAAAGTGATTGTAGACATAGCATTGCATTCAAGAAGACTGTAAACACAGCATTGCATTCAAGAAGACTGTAGACACAGCATTGCATTTAAAGGGATTGTAGACACAGCATTGCATTCAAGAAGACTGTAAACACAGCATTGCATTTAAAGTGATTGTAAACACAGCATTGCATTCAAGAAGACTGTAGACACAGCATTGCATTTAAAGTGATTGTAGACACAGCATTGCATTTAAAGTGATTGTAGACACAGCATTGCATTCAAGAAGACTGTAGACACAGCATTGCATTTAAAGTGATTGTAGACACAGCATTGCATTCAAGAAGACTAGGCACAGCATTGCATTTAAAGTGATTGTAAATACAGCATTGCATTTAAAGTGATTGTAGTCACAGTATTGAATTTAAAGCGACTGTAGGCACAGCATTGCAAATAAAGCGATTGTAGGCACTGCATTTGATTCGACAAGGCAATGTGCCAGACATAGTTTGTGTTTATATGTAACATTACCAAGCAAAAGAATACTTTTAACACTTTTGTTAGATCCAAGTTTTTTTATGAAGGGTAAGGGTACAGTCAACCTTACCATATTGACTACGTATGTGTGGCCGGACAGTTTTTAAAAAAAAAATAATAATTTTCAGAGTGCTCCTGCAAAATGGGCTAATTCTATTTGAAGTCAACACTGCAAGAAATTTGTACAATTAAAAAATCTTAAACAAAAATTTGCCTACATTATAATCCAACCTTCAACTTATTATTTGCATATGAAACAGAAAGGATTAAGTTTTTCTATTTATTCCTCTAAATTATGCCATGGTTTATAATACTGATTCAAAATATGACAGGGGATTTATTTTTCATTTAATCTCTTATTGTACCAATACTGTGATAAAATTTAATTTGTTTCCAAACATATCTACTGGTTTATATAATAACACCAAATATGTGAAAGATCCCGATATTTTAGAGGGTATGATTTTATCTGATGACATTTTATTAATACTATTGGGATTATATTTGATCTGACTTATGTATTCTATAACTCTATCTAATGTTTCATTTATCAAAATGTAACACAATGCAACCCCAATACAATTTTATATAATGGACTCTTCCTCATATTACACTGTTTTTTGTCAGCTGTCTTTAATATTAAATTGTATAATTTCATATAAAATGTAAATCAATCTGATGTATCACAAAAGCTATTTAATCTCTAAGACCTTGAATATATAGATCAGAAGCATTTGTATTGGTAATTCACTAGTCATATCTTTCTTGATGTTTTTTGTCTTTTAAGATATTAGTGCGAGAACTTTGATAGGCTCTTTTAAAATTACGCTCACGTTATTTCTAGTTACTGTAAATTCATAATTATTCATGAGATACCAATTTTTGTGGATTTCGTGTGTCAAGGTGAACCATGAATTTAAAGATTCAACAAAGTAAAAGTTTTCGATAGGCTTGTATATATAAAAATAAAAGATGTGGTGTAATTGCCAATATGAAAACTCTACACCAGAGACCAAATGATGTAGAAGTTAATAACTACATGTCACTCTACGGCCTTCAATAATGAGCAAAACTCCATACTGCATAGTGATCTATAAAAGGCTTTGAAAAGACTTGTATGTAGACTTTGGCAAAACCATGAAATCAAATATCCACAAACATACAATTTTTCCTCAATCCAAAAAAAATGGACCTACAAAAATAAATAAATCAACAGTAGGCCTGAGAACACAGTTATTTCGTAGTGCATTTCTTTTAGACAATAAATTCAAATTAAAAAAAATCGCACCTGCTCTATCTCAAAAAGATTTTTAAAGTGTAGTGCACTACATATTGGGACAAATAATATCAAAATTATAGAAAAGTCTACCAGCTCTAACTCAAAATATTGACAATTCTATGTTAAGGGGGTATAGAATTCAGTTTGACAGCTTCAGACATACTAGTTTTTGACCTTTTTGCTCTGGACCAAATCACTACTTAACATAAAGATTCAGCACCCAAATTTTTTTAACATGCAATTTCATTCCTTTACTTAATATTTCATACATAAAATATAAAGAAATAAATTTGGAAAATGTATGAAAAAAATTTGCAAGTTATACACTGTTCACACTAGGGACTATATTTGTAGGCAACGAAAATCTAAGGACGATAACTGTGTCCTCGGACCTAAAAGTATAGAAAGACTTGACCAATTCTAATAAAACTTTGCATGTCCTAAGCTTAGGGAATTATAAGATAGTTTGCTAAGTTTCATGGCCATAGGATATATATCATAGAAACTATGGCTATTTTAATATTGAAATTTGGATGTTTAATTTTGACGTTTCAATCAAATAATTTCATCTATCAAGATTTGGGCATAAAAAATTTAAATATTGCAAAAATTTGCTATTTTAATGCTCTTAAATATAATATATTAAGTATTAAAAGCAACTGAACACTCATTTAATTTATCAGATTTATTACAATTATTTAAAAGTCAAATTTATATGAGCCTGTGCCTGAAAATTGAGATTTTCGAATTAAGGGGAGCCTTACATAAACATGCATTTTTTTCAACCAATTTGAAGTTTCTGAAGTTGTTTTACCATAAATTATTCTTCCATATATATTAAATGTACTTTAAATGGAAAGAAAAGTTACAAAAAGCATACCACATGAGTATAAAATGGTCTTAGGCCATGTAAGACTGAACATTATTTAGAGTCAATTTAGGCCGTAGCACATATTTACATATAAAAATGCATACAGAAGCTATAAGAAATGGAAATTTGTTACTTCTTGCTCATTTCTATGCTAAGATGTCATGATACAAGAAGTCTAATTGCAAAAGGACTCTTGCATTCAACTTTTTTTGCAGACAGTATGGTCTGATGCACAGTTTTTTCACTTTTCAATGGAAAACTTGCATGTAGTTTTAGTCTTAACTGGCATATATTTGAACCACATGCTATCCTACAGAAGAAAATAAAGGTAGTATATGAAATGGATAAGGTGCACAGATCATTGTCAAGTGCTTTTTTTACAGATTTAGTGAAATATTTATGATGGACTACAAATTTTATGTACAAAGCTCTTCACATTTCACATACATCAAACAGGCCGTTCAACCAGGGCCTAAATACAACACATTTTGCACATTTTTTTCTGTGATAATCTACTTTTCTCTATATTCAGAGGTCACAAATGGTTAATAGAATTTGAATTAATAACAGAAACACAAATATCAAAGCATGAAAAGCTGTCAAAGAGAAAGTCAGCATGCCTCTTAGGCATAAAAATGGAAACTGCTTTAAAATGCTTATTTTAGCCGTATAATGCCAAAATGGGACATTTTAACAGAATTTCTTTTAAACCACGATTTAAATCCTTTACTTTTATTGAGTTTGACAAATTGAAACCAGCAACCATTCAGGGAAGTTGCCAAAGTACAGAATCTACATTTCCTGAATTCATCTCTGAGGCCCGAGAACACAGTTATTTCTGTAGTGCATTTCTTTTAGACAATAAATTCAAATTAAAAAAATCGCACCTGCTCTATCTCAAAAAGATTTTTACAGTGTAGTGTACTACAATTGGGACAAATAATATCAAAATTATAGAAAAGTCTACCAGCTCTAACTCAAAATATTGACAATTCTATGTTAAGGGGGTCTAAAATTCAGTTTGACAGCTTCAGACATACTAGTTTTTGACCTTTTTAAACTGGACAAATCACTACTTAACATAAAGATTCAGCACCCTAATTTTTTTAACATGTAATTTCATCCCTTTACTTAATATTTCATGCATAAAATATAAAGAAATAAATTTGGAAAATGTATGAAAAAAAATTTGCAAGTTATACACTGTTCACACTAGGGACTATATTTGTAGACAACGAAAATCTAAGGACGATAACTGTGTCCTCGGACCAGTATATAGACATTTGCCTATAAATGGACATCTAGAATCTAGATGTCTTTTGATATTCGTGCCATTAGATAGATGTCTTATCGATGCATACCCCACCTCTAATTTTATTCATAATATCCTCATAAGAATTTTGAAAATGTCCTGAGACACTCTTTCCAACTAGAACTGTAGTATCTGGTGTGCAGTGATACTAAGAGGTTACACATGATAATGTTTCCCAGACAACTATAGTATCTGGTGTACAGTGATACTACTAAGAGGTTACACATGACAATGTTTCGCAGACAACTATAGTATCTGGTGTACAGTGATACTAAGAGGTTACACATGACAATGTTTCGCAGACAACTATAGTATCTGGTGGACAGTGATACTAAGAGGTTACACATGACAATGTTTCGCAGACAACTATAGTATCTGGTGTAGTGATACACTGAGGTAACACATGACAATGTATTGCAGACAACTGTAGTATATGATGTACAGTAATACACAGAGGTTACACATGACAATATATTGCAGACAACTGTAGTATCTGGTGTACAGTGATACACAGAGGTTACAAATGACAATGTATTGCAGGCAACTGTAGTATCTGGTGTACATGGATACACAGAGAATACACATGACAATGTATTACAGAAAACTATAGTATATTGTATACATAAATACACAGTTGTTACACATGGCAATGAATTGCAGGCAACTGTACACCTCTTCGAAAATAATTTTTGTTACACATGTACATATCTAGGCATTGGTAATTAGGTTCCTGACAAAAAAAAACAGACTTGTGGCTTTTATTCATTTCAGAGGGAAAGATTCTACAATTTACCACTAAGGATTAAGATATTTCTCCACTTTAACTCGTTGAATTCAAAACAAAAATAACAGTCTTCAGTGGATGAATATTTTAATGAACTATGGTGTAGTAGAATTTATATATATATATCACTGAGCAGCAGCTGCTTCTTCTGTTAGATATTATAACCAATTTTAGGAGAATATAAAAATTCACTTAATCATTGTCAGAATTTATCTGTCAACAATTTTTTTCTCCCATTAAAATCAATAATCATAAAGTTTTAATCTTGTGTATAACTGCAATTAGGTATGCATAACCAAACACAAACAGATAATTGAATTTAACACAAGTTCAGGTATTACAAATTTCAAGTAAACTTGTCTGAATACCAAAATATAATTAAGTCTCTCATGACCATGACAAGTTTAAATTACAGTAAAATTATGTAAATTCTGGGAATAACCTGAAAAGAATACACAAGATAAATAACCTAAAAAGAATACACAAGATAAATAGGGATCTGAAGTCAATTAGTAATAAGAAATTTTTAATTCCAATTTGAAATCTTCCTGTTACATTGTCACCTACCAATGTGCTTGTGTTTCATATTAAGTGTTGAGATAAGGATGTTGTTAAGATTGTTCCTGAATAATATTTTTCTTTGACTGCTTATGTTATAACATGTCTTTTTTTTTGTTTTCACATTACAGTGTATTTTGCTGAGTTTTCACATAACAGTATGTTTTGTAGAGAGTTCATGTCAAATTATGATACAATGTGTTTTGCTAAGTGTTCATATTACAATGTGTTTTGCTAAGTGTTCATATTACAATGTGTTTTGCTAAGTGTTTATATTATTACAATGTGTTTTGTTGAGCAATCTTATTACAAAGAGTTTAGTTGACTGTTAATGTTACATTGTGTTTAGCTGATTATTGTAAGTTGTTGACTATTCATGATACAATGTGGTTTATCCAGGATAGGTATAATAATGTGTTTGCTTTGTTGAGTGTTATGTTAAAAAATTTGTTTTGATGAGTGTAAGCATTATGATGTGTTTGTGTTTATGATGTGTTTTTTTATGAGTTGTTATGTTACAAATTTGGTTTGCTGTGTGAAGTTATTAAAATGTATTTGTAGAGTGTTATGTTACAAATCTGTCTTGTTGAGCGTCATGTCTCAAAAACAAGGAACTATTTGAATCTGGAATAATTTTGAATTCTGGAAAATTGATTAGAAATGTATGATGAAAACTAACCCAACTAATTAGGGTAAGCCATGCATTCATGGCTGAGGTAAATTTTACTTTCACTGATATTTCAGTATGAACTAACCCTCCTTAGCCATGCATGCATGGCTAACCCTCCTAAATTGGGTTATAGTTTTCATCATACATTTCTTATCAATTTTCCAGAATTCAAAATTATTCCAGATTCAAATAATTCCTTGATCAATGATCAAATGTGTTTGGTTTAGTGTTCTGTCATAAATATGTTTTGTTCAGTATTCATGTAACAACAGGTTTTTCATAATCTACAGTTATTTTAATGAAATGTTTTGTTGACCATTCATTTCATATTGCATTTTGTTCTGAGTTTAACTGTTATAAGTCAGTATGCTACGATACCTTTTGTTCTGAGTGTAACTGTTATAAGTCAGTATGCTACGATGCCTTTTGTTCTGAGTTTAACTGTTATAAGTCAGTAAGCTACGATGCCTTTTGTTCTGAGTTTAACTGTTATAAGTCAGTATGCTACGATGCCTTTTGTTCTGAGTTTAACTGTTACAAGTCAGTATGCTACAATGTCTTTTGTTCTGAGTTTAACTGTTATAAGTCAGTATGCTACGATGCCTTTTGTTCTGAGTTTAACTGTTACAAGTCAGTATGCTACAATGTCTTTTGTTCTGAGTTTAACTGTTATAAGTCAGTATGCTACGATGCCTTTTGTTCTGAGTGTAACTGTTATAAGTCAGTATGCTACGATGCCTTTTGTTCTGAGTGTAACTGTTATAAGTCAGTATGCTACGATGCCTTTTGTTCTGAGTTTAAATGTTATACGTCAGTATGCTACGATACCTTTTGTTCTGAGTTTTACTGTTATAAGTCAGTATGCTACAATGCCTTTTGTTCTGAGTTTAACTGTTATAAGTCAGTATGCTACAATGCCTTTTGTTCTGAGTTTAACTGTTATAAGTCAGTATGCTACGATGCCTTTTGTTCTGAGTTTAACTGTCATAAGTCAGTATGCTACAATACCACATGGTCCAGATTGCCTGACATGGTACAGGCACAAAATGTGTGCTCAAAAGGTTCCCCTTCATAAAAATAAAGAGATGTAGTATGTATGATTGCCAATGAAAGAACTTTCCATCAGAGACCAAAGGAAAAGAATATAAA
The DNA here is from genome assembly GCA_017311375.1 of Mytilus coruscus. Taxonomy (NCBI): domain Eukaryota; kingdom Metazoa; phylum Mollusca; class Bivalvia; order Mytilida; family Mytilidae; genus Mytilus; species Mytilus coruscus. Next base: position 57,697,100 of record CM029602.1, read on the forward strand.
CAGCTACCTGTCACTGCATAGCCTGCACAAATAAATCAGACAGCACATAATTAGGAAAGCACAGTCAAAATGTGCTCGATTCTACAAAGTTCATAAGAAAATGTCTTTTTAATGTTTAAAAAAAAAAATTACCTTGCAATGTGTTTATGACATCACCTACTTGATTTATAATTGCTTTGTTGTTTGTACCATCATTTTATACTTAATCTTTTGTCAATCATCTCCCAAGGTAGTTATTGTTTATTGATCTACTATGTGTCTTTTTTTATTTTTTAAATGGCATTTGAGTTATTGAAAACTATCAGACTATTGAAAGAAGAAACTGGTAAAAAAAAATTCAGAGAAAAAAATCATTTAAATTTGTATAAAAAGCTTACTTATGTTAACATTATTTTTGAAAAGTATAACTTTTGTATAAATGATCAGGGTGATTGATTTAGTTATAGAAAAGTATGAACATCTACCAATTTAGAGAGAGAAAAATCTGAGACAAATGATATTGACATACTAATGAACTATTCCTACTTCAATCAATGCTATGGTTTTTACACTCAATGCTTTGGTTTTTACTGGAGATAAAACCAATTAGTAAGTGTTTGGTGAAACAGAATAATATTTAATGTCCATATAAAGAAATTTACAGGTGATACATAGGTCATCATTGGTTTCATCAGAGTCATTATTTCAGATTATCTGATTCAAAAGGTTTTTAGGTATATTCAGATACTAATTTTCATGTGTACACGAAAAATTAAATCAGGGAGCAGAAAATTTATGCTTTTCATTAAGTATGTTTACCAGATAATATGGACTGAAGTCATCACAGTTTGCATCATAAATTTCTGAATACCCAAAAGATATCAAGGTACTTGTTGGTACTAAGCTAGATTTGAATGATTACAAAACTTGTCCTTGGTGATACTGTATATTTTAACACGGTTGCACAAATAAATTATATGAACTTACAAGGCAAACAAAGCCTCTAATATTCCATAGATCTCCACAGAGATTCCTAAATCAATAAACATGGAACAATAAATGAAATATTAACCATGATAATACTAGGAATTCTCTGATGATAAATTCACTACAGCGATTTTATAATGCTTGGTAAAAGCATTGTTTTAATGATACTTCTGACAGTCTGTCAGATTTAATATATCATATTATGCAAGTGAAAGATGAGATAAAGGACTATTTGATTCATTGTAATGCTGCTGAAATATTTTTACATTGTTCTCTTGTAATTGAATCTTAAGATTCTATAATCAGTTAAGGATGTAGTCATGTCAGGTTTAGGAATTTTTGTCAGATGTTTGGACTCCTTGGGTTTTTTCCTACAATACAGGGTAAAATATTTTGCCCCATATCACCCACTTTTTTTTTTCATAGAAGACTTCAATAGCTCATAAAAAGGTCATTACCAAAATTTAAGCAGATTCTTAAAATTTCTTTTCTTAGGATTTGAGACCCAAAAAATGCCAATGCTAAATATAAGGTAAAAGTCTGAGTCTTTCGTTTCTCACCTTTAAAAAAAAAAATCAAATATCTCAAAAAAGGAGTTCCTATAAAAGATATTTTCTTTAAATGTGACACTTACATAAGAATGAAATATGAGTAAACACACTGAATAAATATTTCAGCTTCTGTAAAATTTGAATAATTGCAAAAGTCAACTGACACCTGTCAGATGCATATGAAATTCAAATAATGAAATCACAATACATTTCTAAATTATCATGTTTAATTTAATAAATTCAGACCTAGTCAATAAACATAAAATGAACCACTGAAGGTCCTGATCAAATGATGTATGTCACCCAGATTCATATCATCAAATAATAAATGAATTGTAATCAGAAATATATGGTTCAGGCCCGTAGCCAGGAATTTCCAAGGGGGGTTCGATACAATCATACTCAACTTCAACAGTTACAATTCAAACAGAACGTTGACCTTAACAGTGCTTATTTGTTTTCAAGGGGAGGTTGGTATGAACCCCTCGAACCCCCTTTGGCTACGGGTGTGTGGTTAGTTGAAAATTAGACTAATTATGCCACATGAATATTTGATTGTTGTTTGCTTAATAGATATAAGAAGATGTGGTAAGAGTGCCAATGAGACAACTCTCCATCCAAGTCACAATTTGTAAAAGTAAACCATTATAGGTCAAAGTACGGCCTTCAACACAGAGCCTTGGCTCACACCAAACAGCAAGCTATAAAGGGCCCCAAAAATGACTAGTGTTAAACCATTCAAACAGGAAAACCAACGATCTAATCTATATTAAAAACGAGAAACGAGAAACACTTATGAACCACATCAACAAATGACAACCACTGAACATCAGGTTCCTGACTTAGGACAGGTGCAAACAAATGCAGCGGGTTTAAACGTTTTAATAGGTGCCAACCTTCACCCTATCTGAAACAATAGTGTAACATCACAACATAGAAAGACACACTATAAAATATCAATTGAAATGGCTTAACTCATCAAAAGACATATTAACAAAAACAAGTGAACATACACTGAACAAATAAATTTGATCTATGAAACAATGTAAATACAAAATTAATAAAACAAGGGGGTTGGATGTAAAACAATATCAGAAAGACAACCATAACCTTGGACAAAATGCTGTAATGTCCATATGAAGTATGTCGGAAGGACATACATCCATTACAACAAGTTCACATTCATAATACAGTTTATTAAACCATTGCTGTGACGTCAGCCTATTCATTTACCGTGGATTCTTTTTCTAGAATCTATGCTTCCTAAGTCTGTCTCTGAAATGGACTTACCAAATTATATTCAATTGTTTCCTTTGTGTGCCAAATTTCATTAAGTTTGAAATGGTTAATTAATAATTTCTGTTCATTAATGGAATTAATCTAAAAACTTACCTTTAGCTTTTGTAATTTTTATATGCCTTCACTGGGAATCGAACCCCTCCTTGAAATCTGTTTTGTGTGACTGACATCAACACATTAACGAAATCTCTTGGTTACCAATGGGTTGCAATTTAGATGTCTATTTTATATATATAAATGAACATATGATACACATTGGTACAACTAACACACAAGGTTTGTACCTTTATATGTACATAATAGACAATCGTATAAGCTGGTAGCCACGAGGTTAAGATCCATGAGTTATGGAATGAAGTTAGAAGTCCTTATTCTTTAGTTTTTCTGTTTTTCTTATTTTGTATGTTATTTTGGATATTTTTGTAATAATAGCAGGTTTTCCTGCTTATTTTTGGATTGTTATTGGCCAATTCACATATTTGAAGAAAAAAAATGATTACATTCAATTTGTCCATTTTTGTTCTATAAATATAGTCAGATAGTATGATTTCATCTATTTTACTACATATCTTTACAAATGTTTATTCGCAAATACCTATGCGAGTAAATTGTGATGTGCCTAGAATTAGGTTTCTTGCTAGAAATTTCGGTAACAAACTTATTATATATACTTAAAAATAATATAATATATATGTCAAATATGTCTTATTTTGTAAATTACGGATAATATTCAGATGCATCATAATTCAAAGACAGACCTGTTATGCTATAATTGTGTTTCTCTAACCAATTAATTGCGAACTTTGATTTATTAATGCACTGTTGAACATGATAACATGGTTAGTCATACTCACCTACAATACCTTCTAATTAAGAAAAGGCTTTAATTTTGAAAAGACATCAACACAATAGTTTAAGTTATAGATACAATGGATATGCATTGATTCTTGAAAAAGAAACCATGAGCTTATTCATTGGATCTATAAAACTTAATCATTTGCAGTATCTGAGGACTACTATAGCTTCTAAGAAACAGACCTGCTTTTTAAAACCTGACCACTGAAGCTTGAAAATGAGGCCAAGACCATATGGTATACTTTTCAGGACAAAGCCTCAAACCATATACTGTTGACCTGTCAACTATAGCTCCTGAGAAATATACCTAATCCTGAAAGTTTAACCTACCTACAAGGACAAGGTCAGATGATAATGATTGGTTGATAATGTCTCATCATAAACAACTTCCATACAAATTTTGTTTAATCTAAGTGAAAGGGGGAATTAGATCGATTGGTATTGTCAATTATCAAAGCTGCTTGAAAAGTGATATCTAACAATAAAAGTATCTGAGTTGCTTTTCATATCAAACCCCTATTGTAACTTGCAAGAATAGCTTTTAAATATTAAACAACATTAATCACATGTAAGAATGGTTTGGCTAAGTACAGATGAGATTCTTTTGTTACTACTTTTAGTCTTTCATAGCTAAAAAAAATTGTTATGGTCTACTCTTACGAGATTACTTTTAGTAATCTAACATTTTTTAGGTGACAAAATAGAAGAAGATTTATTCTTGAAAAGCAAGAACCAAAAATTCTTTATTACATAAAAATTGTATCCTCTATAGGAAAATTTATTTCCCATTACACAGGACATCCTTATCATTACCCATTATGGATGACATTTCTACGCCATTGTAATCCATCATGGTTATTTGTGAACTATTAAGAGATCACAAGCAGGAAAAACTACATCAAGATCAGAATGAAACAACAAAAATAATGGTGCTGATAATCATCAGGAACAATACCAACAGATATGTCACACAACTGAAATGGCATTAAAAACTTTCCTGAAATAGGAAAATTTCAACCCACATAACATTTTGTATTGTTTCAGTTCTACTAGTACATTAAGGTATAGAACTGTCTATACCATAAAGCACAGATGTGATAGGAATACAAAAGCAGATGTTGCACGGCAACCTGTAGAATTTCTTTCTAGAAATACTGGTATTGAAGAGTACATGTACTTATGAAATAACAAAACTGTTGACCAAATCTGCCTATCATTAAATTATAAAACAGGGCAAATTAATGAAATGTGGTTTGATGTTGTAGTTGCATTTTAACCTTAATCAAACCACTGTAACTAAATAATAGCCACATTTCTGATCTGAAAATTCTAAAACATGAACAAACAAAGGTAATCTATGAGTACAAAAGCTGCCTATTTCTGCACACAATATGATGTCAAAATTGAAGTAAATTCACTACCAGTAGTTTGCAAGATAATATTTTGTATAGTGACAGTGAAATATGTTTTGAACCAAAGTCAGCAAAGCAAAAAATGTATGTAACAGTGACCATTTTTGTCTAGATGAAAACATAAACTTCAATATGCATCCACATACCTACTTAGATTATTTTATTAAGCATAGTTATTGAGATATATATGAACTTGGAAGTAAAACTTAACCAAATTCAACAATGCAAAAAATGTAGGTCACAGTGACTTATTCTTGTCTGGATTCTTACCAGCCTTCTAGAATGTATCCATACACTAGTTACATGGCCCTGTGAAAAATGATGACTTAATATGAACTCAGGTTGTAAAACTTAACCATAGTGAATGAAATGGAAAATGTTGGTTACAGATCTAGAAAACTTATTCTAGGATTGAGAATGGAACCGACCAAAGAGTAGAAAACAGCCCATGGCCACAAATGGGTCTTCAACACAACGAGAAAATATGCAGCAAGAAAAAAATTGTCTAGATGCTAACCTACAGGAACATAGACATGTACATGGACCTTCATAAGCTGACCAGTTTTACACAAATCTTTCTATATTTACTACTGTCTTATCAAGTAAAAAAATAAAACAAACAGACATCTCATCGCAAATTGATATGAAACAAATCATAGGAGACATAATGAGACTGGCCTCATCAACAAAAAAATACTTGATAAAATAAAATGCTCTCACAGAAAATCATTAATCAATAATGTATAACACATTTACTGGAGAATTAGTAAAAAATTGTCTTTCTGGGCTTGTCGAGTTTGTTACTTAGAATGTGTCTCAGTACTGGATCATCTGTATTAAAAAATAATTCTTGTCATATGCAAATCTAGACAAAGAATACCCCAAAAAATAAGACCATCCTCATAAAAAAATGTCCTCTTCCTTCAGGAATTGAAACCTCCCATCCCAACCTGTTAATTACTTTTTAAATAATCAACAATGGCTATATTGAAAAATTTCACTCTTAGATTTTAACTGTATTACGGATGCTTATAGTATGAGATCAAATAAATATACTATCAGGTTTCAGGTATATTTTATGTATATTTGGTTTCCTAACTTTAAACAAAAGCCCAAAAGGAAAGGCTTTAAGTATGGTACCTTTAATTATATGTTGTTATACAAAAAAAATTCTGTACTGGTTTAGATGTTTGTATTCTATTTATACAAATTGATATGTTATAACATTAGTAACTGATCTTAATGGAGTAACATTTTGATTATAAGATTTTCTCATCACGAAAGGATGAAGTGAAGAATATGTCCAACAGGCAGACATTCAATTACATTCAGAACAAGAGAATGTTGATGAATGAAAACACAAATCTGTATTAGTTCAACAAAAGCTGGATTTTTAACACGCAGGCTCATGAATTTACAGTCCACGAGAAGTCATGTTACAATTATTCCTACTGCAATCAAGCAATAGCACCTTTGCTCTTAATCCTAAATTACACAAGATTTAAACAAAGTTGTATTAGATTACAATTTCATAGTTTGCTTTCACCTTGTTTGGAATCAAAGTCATCAACCTCAACTAATTGAAGCTTATTACCAAGTGACTACCAAAGCAGTTTGGCACTTTATGGAGAAAGGGGCAGACATATTCTGCTGTAAAGGATGATTAAAGGTTCCAAGTGAAATAAAGAACAGAAAAAAAATATATAACAGGGTTGTCAATATTCCATGAATATTCCTTCTTTTATTACAGCATCTTTCTTCATCAATCAATAGCACACTTCTGTCAGATATGCTAATATATTCCATCAAGGAACCATAATGTTCAGTTCTGTTAACATTTCAAGCAGAAAGAAATGAATTAACTTAAAAGATAGAGTAAAGATATACCAAAAAACATCAATATAATGTTTACTTAGCTAAACAAAGAAGGCATCAGAAATTTAATTTAAAAAATGGAATTAATACAGCATACTTTCTCCAATCTCAAACCTGTCAAGAAGTTAAAAGACAAAATAAATCAAATTTCTTCCATCAATAAAAATCTGTCTAATTTAAGCTTAGATGCTTGGCGAACTGAAAGAGAAAAATTACAGCCTTTAAAAATGAATTCATCAAACAAAAGAAAAATCTACTATTTAAGACAAGAGAGTTCAAAATGTCATTGGCTGTCTGGACTTAAACATAGGCTGACAATAGCAATTCATGAGCGAGTTCATTGTTAGGACTTCAATATAAGCTGACAGCAATTCATGAATGAGTTGGCCATCTGGACTTTAATACATAGGCTGTAAATAGCATTTCAAGAGTAAGTTGCCTCTCTTGACTTTAATATAGGCTGACAATAGCATCTCATGGGTCAGTTGGCTGTCTAGACTTTAATACATAGGCTGTAAATAGCATTTAAGAGTAAGTTGCCTCTCTTGACTTTAATATAGGCTGACAATAGCATCTCATGGGTGAGTTGGCTGTCTAGACTTTAATATACAGGTTGTTAATAGCATTTCAAGAGTAAGTTGCCTCTCTTGACTTTAATATAGGCTGACAATAGCATCTCATGGGTCAGTTGGCTGTCTAGACTTTAATACATGGGTTGTTAACAGCATTTAAGAGTAAGTTGCCTCTCTGGACTTAATATAGGCTGACAATAGCATCTCATGGGTGAGTTGGCTGTCTAGACTTTAATACATAGGCTGTAAATAGCATTTTAGAGTAAGTTGCCTCTCTGGACTTTAATATAGGCTGACAATAGCATCTCATGGGTGAGTTGGCTGTCTGGACTTTAATACATAGGCTGTAAATAGCATTCAAGAGTAAGTTGCCTCTCTTGACTTTAATATAGGCTGACAATAGCATCTCATGGGTGAGTTGGCTGTCTAGACTTTAATATACAGGTTGTAAATAGCATTTAAGAGTAAGTTGCCTCTCTGGACTTAATATAGGCTGACAATAGCATCTCATGGGTGAGTTGGCTGTCTGGACTTTAATACATAGGCTGTAAATAGCATTTAAGAGTAAGTTGCCTCTCTGGACTTTAATATAGGCTGACAATAGCATCTCATGGGTGAGTTGGCTGTCTGGACTTTAATACATAGGCTGTAAATAGCATTCAAGAGTAAGTTGCCTCTCTTGACTTTAATATAGGCTGACAATAGCATCTCATGGGTGAGTTGGCTGTCTAGACTTTAATATACAGGTTGTTAATAGCATTTAAGAGTAAGTTGCCTCTCTGGACTTAATATAGGCTGACAATAGCATCTCATGGGTGAGTTGGCTGTTTGGACTTTAATACATAGGCTGTAAATAGCATTTAAGAGTAAGTTGCCTCTCTGGACTTTAATATAGGCTGACAATAGCATCTCATGGATGAGTTGGCTGTCTGGACTTTGATACATAGGCTGTAAATAGCATTTAAGAGTAAGTTGCCTCTCTGGACTTTAATATAGGCTGACAATAGCATTTCATGAGTGACTTAGCTGACAAGCTGTCTAGACTTCAATATAAGCTGACAGCAATTCATGAGTGACTTGGCTGTCAGGGCTTCAATATAAACATATTGCAATTCATAAATGAGTTGGTTATCTAGATTTCAATATGGGCTGTGAAAATAGTACTTCAGGTGTGACAGTGCCTTTTTCTGATAGCATTTGTACTAACTTTATATATACAAGAGTCATTTAACATCTTCCTTGAGTTGTGTTCTAACACCATTCTTCTTCAACTGCTTATTATTTTTTCTCTCATATAATTGTTTTATTTAGTGTGAACGGTCTTAAACTCAAACATTGCAATTTTCTTGTTGGTCTTATTCTGTTGATGTTGAATGTGATACAGTATGCCATACAATGAAGTGCCAACAACTTGAATCATTTCAAAATCCTGGACATTATTGGTCTTTTTTTTAATGATAATTATTGTTTACAAATGACATTTCATAATGTCCATTACTAAAGTTAAAATTTATTTTATTTCTTTAACATGTTCACTTGTAATGTTATGTTTGAGGTTCAACCTATAGACATTACTCAAAATCTAAATGTCAATTCGCAGTAATATTTCTTTACAGAATGCTGAAGTTCTTTCATATGGTGAGCAATTTCCGATATTAATGCTGAACAAACAATTACTATAATGAATGTTATTATTATGTTGTAAATGCCATGCAATCGATTGTAAATGAATCATACTATATATTTGCTCAAATTGTGGGAAAAAATAATAACTTTAAATAAAAGTATACTAGAACAAATTGAATTTCAAATAGAAACTTGGTATTTTTTAAGACACTTTTATCTTTCTATATCTAAAACTGTTTTCCTTCTTAGTAGAAACCTTGTATTTTGTAGCATCTTCAAAAAAATCTACATCAATGAGGATCTCGAGCTAAAAAAAATCTTAAGATTCATATGGACCACCATTGTGGATACCAAATTTGTGGATTGAGGAAAAACCGTATTTTCGTGGATATTTGATTTCCTGGTTTTGACAAAGTCTGCATACAAGCATATAGAAAATTTCTACTTCATTGAACATTTAAATTCGTGGTTTACCTATATGGATGAAATCCATTAAAATTGGTATCCCACGAATAATAATGAGTCTACAGTATATTCATTTGTGCGACAACAAGAAAGGAAACCGAAATCAACTCTTTATAATATTAGCACTTTCAACACAGTAGAAAATGTCACTGAGTTCCAGTCTAAGAAAGGCTATGTGTTGATGTCCATAACAAAGACAATTACAAATATCATTCCCAAAGTTTACTCTATAAACTTCATTTTGGTATATGAGTCATGTGACCAAATTATAAGAGTTTCTAAGATATATCTTCAAGATGTCTGTCTCATTCTTCTGAGATGCTGTGAACATACAAGCTAAGGCACAAATATATGAAAAAGATACACCAATAATTCTCGCTCTCTTTTGTTGTGCCTAAATAAAACTGTTGAAGTCGTTCAGTGCCATTAAAACGAATCTTCTACAAGCATATACATGTAGCAAACAACCAAAAACCAGACAATCAATTCCTGTACATGTATAGAATTACATCAGTTAACATCTGATTATTCATTTACATGGTAGTATAATAGGATGATAAATGTCTATATGTAGACAGTCTCCATGTCTTGGCTATCTATTAAAGCCATATCTATAACTGACGTCAGGAGATAAACTAAGTAAATGGAAACCATTTCTGCTTTACTTTGGAATCTGAAATGATGACCGATGTTACATCAGGATGTAGTTACCATAAATAGTGAGGAAATAAATTTCCTGACCAGCTTCCGACTCTGTTATACATTATTCTTTAACAGCTTAACTTCAGGATGAACTCAACTGATTAGAACAAATTTTCACTGGTCAATATTTAAGAGAAAAACTATGGTATCTATAATAAATACAACAACAGGCACATATTGATTTAATTTTATGAATTCAAGGAAAAGTTAATTAAATTCACTTCTGCTAGAGATTATCTAAAATTACAAGGTATAAGCACTGAAATAACATAAAAGACTTTTCAGCAAACTCAAGATGAAGTTCATCTATATAAAAATAAAACTGAAGAAGAATGGATATGATGGGATGAGCATCAGGGATAAAAAAATAACAATCTCACTAACTCATAATTTTAACCCTAAATATCTGAATATTAGTAACTGTGATAATATTGTGAAATTTTGATAATATATATTCAGATGTTCGATTGTTTCAGTAAAAAAAGATTTTGTATCATTGCGTCATTAGTGATGTATTTGTGACGTCATAAATGTAGATGAACTTAGCTAATTTGGCAAAAGTTATGACAGTTTTCTCATAAATTAATAGAGGCGCCGCCCCCGCCCACAAATATGTCTGCTGAAATATTGTTTATATACCTTTTTCTTTACTTTCCATCAAAAATTTCAATGGGCTAGGGGTGGCGCCACATATGAAATTACCGAAAAAGGTTGATAAGGTGACAAATTTCTAGAAAAAATGGACTCAAATGAAATCTATTCCCATTTCAGACTAATAAGAATAAAGCAACAAGAAAATTGCAATGTTGGAGTTTAAGACCATTCACCCTATTAAATTCAGGAGCCTGTAATTCAGTTGTTGTTGTTTGTTGCTGTATATCATATTTGTTTTTTCGTTCATTGTTTTGTACATTAATCAGGCTGTTAGTTTTCTCGTTTGAATTGTTTTACATTTGTCATTTCGGGGCCTTTAATAGCTGATTATGCGGTTTGGGTTTTGCTCATTGTTGAAGGCCGTACGGTGACCTTAAGTTGTAAACTTCTAGGTCATTTGGTCTCTGGTGGAGAGTTGCTTCATTGGCAATCATACCACATCTTCTTATTTTTATAATATGTATTTACAAATATGAAGAAAATATATACTATTTCTTATTTTACTCTCAAAAATAGTACCAGTACAATTAGCCATACAAACACATTAGATTTTCTCAGACAATTAAATTTTAAAATAAACACCTTTACATGACCTTTATGGGGTTACTGGCTCTACTACTTTACTTTGAAATTACTATATATATTGAAGAGACAGTGTATTCCTTCTTTTTCCTTCTGTGTGTTCCTTGTACAAATGTTGTATCAATAGACATTTTTGAATTTGTTCACTTCCCATAAATTTCCTATGTCACAATACTTATGTTATTACATCACAGTAAGAACTGATTATTCGATGACCATGTTAACGCCAACCGACCTCAGGTTAACCGGTGTAACTCATTTATATAAAAAACAACTAGAGATTGGTATATTAACACTGGTTGATCTAGAATGTTCACAAAAATTGAAGGGGACTGGAAGGTACATTTTGGTAAATATTTCCCACTGTTTGGCAGGAAGGGCAACCCTTCAAATCTTTCAATTCTATACAGCCTCCTTATTTTATTCATTTCCAACAAGAACCACTTTTCATGATGAATTACACAAAAAGGCAAATCTTTAAAACAGAAGGAAATAAATATTCAATGCAAATAGTTAATATTTTTAAGTAAAGAACTACCTTTTATCAAACATGTAAATTAGAAATATGTATGTGCTTAAACTAAGATTATCCAAAAATGGGACAAGAGGCTTTAAAAATTTCCATATAAATATTCTATATTGAGTTACTGGATATCCATTTTTTTCCCTATATCAATAGTTGATCTCTGTAATATATGAATAAATCTTTCACTTCATATTAATATCCCAGCACTGCTCTGCTGTCCAATTGTGACAAGTGAGTCTATGACTCAACTTGACAACAGAAAAAACCCTGGTATAATGACTTAATCAACACCATGTTATGTAAATCAGGTTTAGGCATCAATTTCCTTTTCCAGACCATAAAGATAAACTACCAATTATATTTATCATAAAGTGCTATTAGCAATGATTATACGTCTTCCTTTTGTAGGAACATATTCCTCGTAGAAAAAGCTATAATCAGAGAGTATACAACCCATATCTAACACTTGCCACCAGGAAAAGATGAGATTCATGAAACTATTGATGAACACTACTAGCTGTGAATAGTATTTCATCAGTATTTTCTCTGCATCTTCCTATTCAAAGAATAGCTGAGGCATAAAATCATCCAGAGTTTAAACAGATTTCCCCCTTTCACCATTATTCCCAGATGTTCTTCCTGTAAATATTACAAAAAAAAACATTCTGTTGGTGCCTGTCCCAAGTGATGTCTGTACTTCAGTGGTTGTTGTTTGTTGCTGTATGTCATATTTGTTTTTTGTTCATTACTTTGTACATAAATCAGGATGTTTGTTTTCTTGTTTTAAATGTTTTTACATTTGTCATTTTAGGGCCTTAAATAGCTTACTATGCGGAATTGGTTTTGCTCATTGTTGAAGGCCATACAATGACTATGGTTGTTAACATCTGTCATTTGGTCTCTGGTGGAAAGTTGTCTCATTAACAATCATGCCACATCTTCTTATTTTTATATTTATACATAATAAAAGAACAGAGTTCCAATGTCCCCCACTTTGCACATATTTTATCTATCCAAGGTACATGAAGGGCAATAACTAAAAAAAAAAAAAAATTTCTTGTTCTTTTAAACTTTTTATAAACATCTTATAGAGAAATGAAGGCTTCAGAGCAAATGCAAAGCGATTTCCGTTATAATTAATATTTCCAACGGGCATAACTCTTTCAAAATATTTGATCATCACTTATTTTCGAAAGTGTGAAAGACATTGCTGATATAAACCTATGATATAAGTTTCATAAAAACTGTCAAGAATTGTACACATGAGAGCACTAACGATGCAATTTTCCATATAATAAATGTTTCCAAGGGGCATAACTCTTTTAAAAATAATTGTTCTGCACTGATTTTTGAACTCGTCCAAGACATTGCTGATATAAACCTATGATATAAGTTTCATTAAAATCTGGCAAGAATGGAACATGTGAGAGCGCTAACAAGACCAGATGGAGGGACGCCCGGTATTTCTATGTCCCCCGGAACACGTTGCTCGGGGGACAAATAAAGATTGCCCATGATAAATAAATAATTTTAAGCCCATTAATTTATGAAGTTTTGGTATCATTTGAATGTTAATTAACAAGAAGTTGCAGACGTTGTCGTGCTAAGCATACCCTCACTTGTAATTCAAATTACAGTATAACAAGAAGAAGTTGCTGACAAATCCTCAAAGTGCTCGCATATTACATGTCATCACTGTTAAGCTGCTGACCAAGTATGAAGTTCTTCGGTTCAGTGGTATCTGAGTATGAACAAAATATTTGTTGTACGAACAGATGGACAAGGTAATTGCAATATAGACCCAGAACCTAGAGTGGAGGCATAATTACTTTTGTACATTTATTGTATAACATCAAATTTGAAAAGGTATTATAAAATCAGAAAACAATATGCAATAGGTTCTATGGCAACTTTCCAACTAAAAAAAAATCTTCAGCTGGAGATTTCACACTTTGAGGTTTGAAAAATTGACAGCTATTGATTATTCAAAATCTGTCAATATTTTGTATTAAAAATGACAACATGAAAGATTTTTAATAGATGAACATTGATCAGTTGACTGATGCAAACATAACATATGCATGTCTACCTGCTAAATCTAGATTGAAATTGAATTAAAATGGGAAGAAGACAAAAATAGATAGAATCAAACTGAGAGAAACATCTCAAACTATGGTTAATCGTTACTTCTTAAGTCAAGGTCATGGTCACTTTTATGAGCTACATCCCCTATGCTGCAATATAAGACTCTTATAGATGACATGTCACTGGATTGTAGGTAACTTATCATCCAGTAAATTAATTGAACTTAAACATAAGCAATGAAGCATAATATAGTTTCATAGTTATCAGAGTGACCTTCTTTTGTTGAGAAGATGCAAGTCGGGGAATGAAGATAAAAATCTCTTCAAAATGGTTCAGAGTCAAAATAATGTGTCTTTGTAAGTTAACATGTCTTCATGTGGACTGCTACCTTGTGAACTAGCACATTAAAAATCTAGCTCAGCATGTCGGTCTAGTACAAAGCAGGGTTCATATTCATGTTGCACTAACATGTTCTCCTCCTCAATATGCATTTAATTTAGTATACACAGACACACATGTTTTCGCAGCAATCTGAGAGTTCAAAATTTATCTCTCAACCCTTAAGCAACCACTTTCTTGAAGGTCTCATCAAAACATGATCAGACCAAGCTTCATCTCAGTAACTGGTTCCATATTATATTTCATTCACAATTTTGGGAACCAGTAAATGGAATACATAAGTTTCAAATTTACAACTCTCTTAGAGAACAGATTATAAGTATGGGCTGAAAAAAATCTTCCTTTAAACCACAATCAAATGATAGTTTTAGCTAAAATATGGACTTTAAAACATTGAGCTATCAGAAAACAGCACTTTTACAGAGATGAACTGTACAAGACATGCAGCTGAGAAGTAAGGAAATGCTCCATACATGAAAACATGTATCTACTTTTGAGGTGTTCTGATGAGATGAGAGAAATAACATGCAACTTTTGTTTGGAGGAACCAAAGTTTAGTTAAAAATCATAAAATTCTGAATTTTAGCCTTTTTGACCATAACCACCTTCTATAGACTGCTAAAACAATAAGCTGTTTACTTTCATTGTTTCAACAGAAGCACTCACCAGAAACCAATCTTTACATATCTGCACTTTGAATCATTAGGGTCCAGTAAGTGGGTATAACTCATTTGCATATAGATATTATACTCAATTTTTGGCAAAAAAAGTAAAAAATCCTATCTTATCAGAATCATTCTTTTTCGGAAAGACCATTTCATAGTATTATAAATGTTAACGACATTTTAATGAACAAAAGTAAAAAAAAAAGGAATTATTGCACTTGACTTTGTTAGCTCCATGAATTACAACATTTACAAATGTAAGATGACAGCATATATATCTTACCTTTTCATGTGGCCTGGAGAGGACAACAGACAGACAACACAACACTACAAAAGTCACTACGATATATCTTGCTGCAGACATGATAACAGTATCATCTGAAATACAGACAAAACAATTTACATAATATACTGAATAACAATTCCCTCTTGTACACTATAGTATCATTCAATTCACAATCTGTCAATAATCTATATGTCTTTGGCAGAACTGCATAATGTATGTATACCAGTATATACGTAGGACTCTAAAGGGCGATGGGGACGCTAAAACACGATGGTCATGCTTAAGTGCGATGGCATACGCTAAAGTGCGATGGTTTGATACTCTAAAGTGCGATGGTCTGTGCTATTTTATGGAACACGCTAAAGTCCAATGCCAAAAGGTATTGAAACGACCAGTGTAAAAAAATTCAAACGAGAAAAATAACAGACAGATTAATATACAAAACAATAAACAAAAAACAAATAAAAAGATGTGGTGTAATTGTCATCAAAACAACTATCCACCCAAGATCAAATGCCGTTGATGTATGCACCTAATAACATTATTACCTTCAACGTGGAGCCTTGGCTTACGTCGCATAGCAAGCTATATAGGACCAAAAAATGACTAGTGTAAAACAATTCAAAAGAGAAAGACCATGGCATGATTTATAAACAATACAATACATGTAGTCGAAAAACTAATATGAACACAGCAAAAAACAAAAACCATTGCCTGAACCCCATTCCCGTTACATTATCACACTTAAGAGTGTTAAACCAACGCACTTAAGCATGTCATATACCATCGCACTTTAGCGTGTCATACCATCGCACTCTAGCGTGTCATCTTATCGCACTTAAAAAAAACAAACAACCATCGCATTTTAGCGTCTGACACCTTCACACTTCAGAGTAGACCATCGCACTTTAGCGTGACCATCACACTTTAGAGTCCTACATATATATTAAAGAGTTCTCAAAAAGTGGTGGTTTGAACATTTTGACTACCAAAATTTTGCAATAAAAATAATAGTGAGGACCAACATAGGACCACCAAGGAAAGTTTTAAATATAAATTTTTGAATTGTGCATTCAAATTACAATTAAAGTTTGACATAGAAGCCGTCACACACATGTCTATAGCAATTGAGCATAAAAAGATCTACAATTTTGTGTTTGATTGTAAGTTAAAATCTTACAATTGCTTTAAATCCTAAGATTTTTTATTGTAAAATACAAGCCTGGTTCTTCTTTGTACCTTTTGATTTGAAAGATTTAGTCCAACTTTGTTTCATGGCCAACGCAATTACAAATATTTTGCTTTAGTAAGGGACAAATCATACTTTGTAAAAAATCATTCAGATTCAAATAAAAAGTTCTTTGAAATGAAAATAACACTTGATAAGTTTTGTGCATCTGAAGCACTTTTTTGCCCTCAGCAGAAACAGTCAAAACTAAACTTTGAAAATCAGGTTGTAACAATATGTAGAAAGAGATAACATAGAAACTGACATCATCAGGATATCTAATTTTTTGTTTGACAACATATTCATTATGTTTGAAGGATGCGTTTTTCTTTCAAAAAATTGCATTCCTATAGGAACCAAGATTGCTCCTCTTTTACCACCTTATTCCTACAATCTGATGAGGCAGATTTCATACAAGATAAAATTCAGAATGGAAATGGGGAATGTGTCAAAGAGACAACAACCCAACCAAAGAGCAAAAAACAGCTCAAGGTCACCAATGGGTCTTCAACACAGTGAGAAAATCCTGCACCGAAGGTTTGAAAGAGCTTTTCAACAAAAATTTTAAAAGAAATTGGCATCAAGTTTAAACTTAGATATAGAGGATGCCCTTTAAAAGAATAATTTAAACTTTGGTGATTATGCTGATCAAAGCTATCCCATAGAACTTGAAATAAAGGATACCACAGAAACAGTTAAGTTTGCTTCATATCATAACTAACAGTGACCTATAGTTGTTTACTTCTATGTCATTTGGTCTCTGGTGGAGAGTTGTCTCATTGGCAATTATACCACATCCTCTTCTTTTTATATATCATCTAGAAATTGATAATGAGGGTCAGTTGAGAACTGAAATTTTAGACAAATTTCAATTTTCCTATTACATTTAAGCAGCATCTGCATATGGAGTTTATATATATATGTAGGACTCAAATCTATGGCGGGTTCCAAATCTACGGCAGATTCCTAATCTATGGCAAATATGACGTTACAAACGCCAAACAATCAAATCTATGACGTTTTTTGTTTTATCGAAATCTATGGCAGATCTTGAAATTGCGTAATTTTCTGGGAAAAAGAGTAACATATAACGTCACAATTAAATAACACCATATTACGTTGTCACTGCTGCTAACGATGACATAGCTTATTTTTTTTATTTGTAGAATGTAAAACAGGTATTTTACAAACAAATACACAGGGAAACACTTTCTGCTTTTCCTCTAGAACAATTTGCCGATGGTTTAGAGGAAGATGTAACCTTTTATCCAGAGGAGGGACAATATGTGCTATACCGTCCAAATCCTGCGATGAAGAAAAGCACCGCTGTTTCAGTAGTGGATATTTTAGGAAAGGAGTTATAGTAAATATGTTAGCGTCTACAGCTGGCAAAGTACTAGTATATAAAGTGAGAGATGAAATTACAGGATACCACTTTGACTTACTGTAAATTCAGAAATTAATGCGATGTTTTTATTATTGCGAAAACTGCGACAGGGTTATAATCGCAATAATTTAAACTCGCATTTTCAACTTTTTTATAAGAATTAAATAGGACTTTTCTCAATATCGCAAAAATTAAAATCGCATTTTAGTCTTAAATTACGAAATCGCAATAATAAATGCACATAATAATTTCTGAATTTACAGTAAATCGTCATCAGTTATAAAAGATTGATTAACGCTCAAATAAATATTATGTGAAAAGTCAAACTGTTTATTTCTTTTGTAAAACTGCTTTCTTGTTGTTAAGGGACTTCCATTTTACTAGTTGGTTTAATGAATGGGTTTAACAGGTACCATGCACAGATTAGAAAATACTTTTTTTATGGGGCACATCATTTCAATCCGAAGTCTGTATTATGGTATATCACTGCTACACTTAGGACATTTTATGGTTGCTATCATGATTTGGTTGAACATTATGGAATGTTTATTTCACAAATGTTTATAGACATGCTCTCGTTGCTTAAGACAAGTCATTGATCGTATATTTTCTGCCTTTTTCTCCATCTGCACAAAATCTGCCATACATTTTAAAACAACAAAAATCCGCAACCAATTAGGAAATTACAAAACATGCCATAGATTAGGATTTTAAAAATCTGCCATAGATTTTGGATGGCATGACATCATATTTACCATAGATTAGGAATCTGCCATAGATCTGGAACCCACCATAGATTTGAGTCCTACATATATATAAATCGAAGTAAATACAATATTACAGGGCCTGTGTTTCCTATCATAATTTCAGTGATAGAGGGTTGCTGCTTATAAGGAAGCTATTGAACCAAAGGTTACAAATAACAAAGTTGAAGTCATCACTATGAAAATTTTGTGGATGTCATCATGATTTAGTTGACTGGTATTGAATGTTTGTGATATGTGCCACTTGTCATATATATACACAATTCTGTCCTCTTTTCCTTGATTGTGACATCCCAGAATGTGACTTATCATGAATGAAACTTTTCATCTAACTTTAACTTGCAATGAGTGACAAGACAGGTTCTGATTGTGGAGCAGAAACTGCTTACCCTTTCAGAGCACCTGAGTAACAAGAAAGGTTCCACTTGTAGAGCAGAAACTGCTTACTCTTTCAGAGCACCTGAGTAACAAGAAAGGTTCCACTTGTGGAGCAGAAACTGCTTACCCTTTCAGAGCACCTGAATAACAAGACAGATTGCACTAGTGGAGCAGAAACTGCTTACCCTTTCAGAGCACTTTAGTAACAAGACAGGTTCCACTAGTGGAGCAGAAACTGATTATCCTTTCAGAGCACATGATTTTGATCATGGCCAACGCAATTACAAATATTTTGCTTTAGTAAGGGACAAATCATACTTTGTAAAAATCATTCAGATTCAAATAAAAAGTTCTTTGAAATGAAAATAACACTTGATAAGTTTTGTGCATCTGAAGCACTTTTTTGCCCTCAGCAGAAACAGTCAAAACTAAACTTTGAAAATCAGGTTGTAACAATATGTAGAAAGAGATAACATAGAAACTGACATCATCAGGATATCTAATTTTTTGTTTGACAACATATTCATTATGTTTGAAGGATGCGTTTTTCTTTCAAAAAAATTGCATTCCTATAGGAACCAAGTGTGCTCCTCTTTTTACCACCTTATTCCTACAATCTGATGAGGCAGATTTCATACAAGATAAAATTCAGAATGGAAATGGGGAATGTGTCAAAGAGACAACAACCCAACCAAAGAGCAAAAAACAGCTCAAGGTCACCAATGGGTCTTCAACACAGTGAGAAAATCCTGCACCGAAGGTTTGAAAGAGCTTTTCAACAAAAATTTTAAAAGAAATTGGCATCAAGTTTAAACTTAGATATAGAGGATGCCCTTTAAAAGAATAATTTAAACTTTGGTGATTATGCTGATCAAAGCTATCCCATAGAACTTGAAATAAAGGATACCACAGAAACAGTTAAGTTTGCTTCATATCATAACTAACAGTGACCTATAGTTGTTTACTTCTATGTCATTTGGTCTCTGGTGGAGAGTTGTCTCATTGGCAATTATACCACATCCTCTTCTTTTTATATATCATCTAGAAATTGATAATGAGGGTCAGTTGAGAACTGAAATTTTAGACAAATTTCAATTTTCCTATTAGGAACTTTCCATTTCTGTGTTAAGTACATTTAAGCAGCATCTGCATATGGAGTTTATATATATATGTAGGACTCAAATCTATGGCGGGTTCCAAATCTACGGCAGATTCCTAATCTATGGCAAATATGACGTTACAAACGCCAAACAATCAAATCTATGACGTTTTTTGTTTTATCGAAATCTATGGCAGATCTTGAAATTGCGTAATTTTCTGGGAAAAAGAGTAACATATAACGTCACAATTAAATAACACCATATTACGTTGTCACTGCTGCTAACGATGACATAGCTTATTTTTTTTATTTGTAGAATGTAAAACAGGTATTTTACAAACAAATACACAGGGAAACACTTTCCGCTTTTCCTCTAGAACAATTTGCCGATGGTTTAGAGGAAGATGTAACCTTTTATCCAGAGGAGGGACAATATGTGCTATACCGTCCAAATCCTGCGATGAAGAAAAGCACCGCTGTTTCAGTAGTGGATATTTTAGGAAAGGAGTTATAGTAAATATGTTAGCGTCTACAGCTGGCAAAGTACTAGTATATAAAGTGAGAGATGAAATTACAGGATACCACTTTGACTTACTGTAAATTCAGAAATTAATGCGATGTTTTTATTATTGCGAAAACTGCGACAGGGTTATAATCGCAATAATTTAAACTCGCATTTTCAACTTTTTTATAAGAATTAAATAGGACTTTTCTCAATATCGCAAAAATTAAAATCGCATTTTAGTCTTAAATTACGAAATCGCAATAATAAATGCACGCAATAATTTCTGAATTTACAGTAAATCGTCATCAGTTATAAAAGATTGATTAACGCTCAAATAAATATTATGTGAAAAGTCAAACTGTTTATTTCTTTTTGTAAAAACTGCTTTCTTGTTGTTAAGGGACTTCCATTTTTACTAGTTGGTTTAATGAATGGGTTTAACAGGTACCATGCACAGATTAGAAAATACTTATTTTTATGGGGCACATCATTTCAATCCCGAAGTCTGTATTATGGTATATCACTGCTACACTTAGGACATTTTATGGTTGCTATCATGATTTGGTTGAACATTATGGAATGTTTATTTCACAAATGTTTATAGACATGCTCTCGTTGCTTAAGACAAGTCATTGATCGTATATTTTCTGCCTTTTTCTCCATCTGCACAAAATCTGCCATACATTTTAAAACAACAAAAATCCGCAACCAATTAGGAAATTACAAAACATGCCATAGATTAGGATTTTAAAAAATCTGCCATAGATTTTGGATGGCATGACATCATATTTACCATAGATTAGGAATCTGCCATAGATCTGGAACCCACCATAGATTTGAGTCCTACATATATATAAATCGAAGTAAATACAATATTACAGGGCCTGTGTTTCCTATCATAATTTCAGTGATAGAGGGTTGCTGCTTATAAGGAAGCTATTGAACCAAAGGTTACAAATAACAAAGTTGAAGTCATCACTATGAAAATTTTGTGGATGTCATCATGATTTAGTTGACTGGTATTGAATGTTTGTGATATGTGCCACTTGTCATATATATACACAATTCTGTCCTCTTTTCCTTGATTGTGACATCCCAGAATGTGACTTATCATGAATGAAACTTTTCATCTAACTTTAACTTGCAATGAGTGACAAGACAGGTTCTGATTGTGGAGCAGAAACTGCTTACCCTTTCAGAGCACCTGAGTAACAAGAAAGGTTCCACTTGTAGAGCAGAAACTGCTTACTCTTTCAGAGCACCTGAGTAACAAGAAAGGTTCCACTTGTGGAGCAGAAACTGCTTACCCTTTCAGAGCACCTGAATAACAAGACAGATTGCACTAGTGGAGCAGAAACTGCTTACCCTTTCAGAGCACTTTAGTAACAAGACAGGTTCCACTAGTGGAGCAGAAACTGATTATCCTTTCAGAGCACATGATTTTGATTTTTGATTTTTGGTGTTTTAACGCCACTTTTAAGCACCGCTTTTGGGCTATTTCGTGGCGGCCAGTTTTTATTGGTGGAGGAAGCCGGAGTGCCCGGAGAAAACCACCGACCTTCGATAGGAAAACTGACAATCCTAGTCAATTAAGATTGGAGTCGAGTGCACCCGCACGAGCGGGGTTCGAACTCACAACCTCAGTGTTGACTGGCTAGTGATTACAGTAGTAACTACTTAGACCACTCGGCCACCGATGCCCCCTTCAGAGCACATGAGTAACAAGACAGGTTCCACTAGTGGAGCAGAAACTGCTTACCCTTTCATAGCCTGAGTAACAAGACAGGTTCCACTAGTGGAGCAGAAACTGCTTACCCTTTCAGAGCACTTTAGTAACAAGACAGGTTCCACTAGTGGAGCAGAAACTGATTATCCTTTCAGAGCACATCAGTAACAAGACAGGTTCCACTAGTGGAGCAGAAACTGCTTACCCTTTCAGAGCACCTGAGTAACAAGACAGGTTCTACTAGTGGAGCAGAAACTGCTTACCCTTTCAGAGCACCTGAGTAACAAGTTAGGTTCCACTAATGGTGAAGAAACTGTGTACCCTTTCAGAGCACCTGAGTAACAAGACAGGTTCCACTAGTGGAGCAGAAACTGCTTACCCTTTCAGAGCACCTGAATAACAAGACAGGTTCCACTTGTGAAGCAGAAACTGCATACCCTTTCAGAGCATCTGAGTAACAAGACAGGTTCCACTAGTGGAGCAGAAACTGCTTACCCTTTCAGAGCACCTGAGTAACAATACAGGTTCCACTAGTGGAGCAGAAATTGCTTACCCTTTCAGAGCACCTGAGTTTATTGGTTTCCTCAAGTTTTTGATGGGCTTCTTGTTGCTTAGAGTGTACGGACTGTTAGCGTTGGATAATCGGTTGAAATTACCAACCGATTATCTATTACTATGGGTTGACAGCAACCAACCGACTATCGGTTATAATCGCATCATTATATCTTGCTCTTTTTTATGTGAAATCATGCATTCAGCCACATTGTACATGTCTAATGCATATATTCCATATCATTGCAAAATTTTATATGTTCATGTTTCATCTTTTGTTTCCTTTTCATACTTTATTTAGCAACTAAAACAGTGAATCAATTAGAATCCAGATTCAGATTGAACATATTTTGTCTTATAATAAAATTGAGAATGGAAATGGGAATGTGTCAAAGAGACAACATTTACAACATTTATTACCGATGACACTAAAATTTCTAAATTTCAATGGTATAACTAACATTATAATTTCAAAACATAGATGTATCAAAATTTGAATGCTTTTCATTAAAAAAGATTTATATAAAGTATTTAACTCTAAGGAATTTAAAATTAATCAATAAATAAAACAATGCATTTGCAATGAAATATATACATTTAACTAAGGGGATCCAACCAATGTCTGTTAATTCGTGTGGAATGCTTATTCTTCACTTTTGTGATCATTATTCTTCTGTTAGCTGTGTCACTCGTGCATCTGTACTTATAATCGTAAGAATACGGAATTCTTTCATAGTTGGTCCGTATCCGATCCGTTATTCGTATATATTTCAATGGTGGACAAACCGGGAAATTTACAAAAATAAACGATGTTTGACAAGCAATTTGGAAAGTAATATGACGGTTTTAACGCAACATATGGACGAAACATTAATAAAAGGCCATTTGAACCACGTTCTATTGTAGCAACAAATTTATTTTGTCGAAAATCAGAATAATTTGGTGTATGCTCTTGAGTAACAAGTACCGGAAGTGAAAGAAAGTATTTCATAAGAAGGTTTTTTATTTTAGATAACATGCGATCAATCTGTAAAGTCAATGACACGTTTATAAAGAAAGAAATGGCTTATGTCTTTGATTACAGGATGTTTGACATTGTTATTGTCACATACTGGTATTTTTCGTTACAATTTGTTTGACTGCACATGTAAAATGCAAACAGGAAACGGACTGGAAGTTGATATGTTATAAGTCCGGAAACTATAACGACAATCGATTGAACAAAATCCCAATCGATTATCGACATCGCCAAGCCCAACCAACTGATTCTCGACTTATTCCAATCATCGGAACAACACTATGGACTGTTATTTGTGTTGTCTGCTTTTATTCAACTTACTGGTTTTGACTGACAGTTGGTATATTCTCTTTTTGATATTCCACTGATTAAGATTAAAATAGAGTGCAGAGAAATCAAAAACAAGGTTAACAACAGCACTTCTTCATGTGCCTTTCCCAAGTCAGAAATATCATTAGTCATGTTATTATTGTCTTTATTTTTTTTCTTTTGTTTGTTAGGGAATATTCTTTTAATGAATTCGGCAGAAAGGACAATTGTCCACTTTTGACCACTTACATTATATATACTGTTAGTTACTTATGAACATTTCTTAGGAATGAATACTAAAATGCATCCTTATTCAATTCTAAAGTTATTGTTTTTAAGTTCCCATGCAAAGTATCAGTCCATTTGAATCTCATTTAACCCTATATTCATCTTTGAAATCTGTAAAAATCTGCAAGAGTTCTAGAAAATGTTTCTAAATCTCAGATCAACAGGTTTAGCAAATTGAATATCTAAATGGATTATCAATTAACTTAAACTATGCAAAGCACTTCTAAAGAAGCAAAATGTAATTTTTTTTTAAGAAACATTTTAGTTTAGTTAATTTTCTATTTAATGGCTTTGCCAAAGATACTGATGACTTTTGTTTAAATTTTTAATGAAGTCATGAATCTTTATTAAGACAATTTGAAGAAGAATTTTAAAGATGCATGATAGCTACACTGTAGTTACACAACCATTTTCCATATATACAAATTAAGATTTATCATAAAGTATCAAAGTAAGCCTCAGGGTAAAATAAAACTGATCAATTTATCTTTAATGATGTTTTTGGATTATAACATATCTAACACAGATTAAGATAATACATCATAGTAAAGGCTAGAAGAAAATCAATTGTTAATTACATTCTCAAAGTGTTGAAATATCAATGAACTCTTCATTAACTGTCAAATGCATACTGTTGTGAAGGAATTAGTCTCCAGGCTTCAATACTAAATCAACAGGAAACAATCCTAATTCATTCTATAGAACCAAAGCTAAATTCTGATTTTACCATAATAAGCCCTTAAACTTACACATTAGCTAACTCAGAATGCAATTTACACTGAGATACTACATTTTTTAACAGAATTATTATGACAACCTTCTTTTTCAAACAGACAGAGACCTGTACTAAAAATATCTATCAAAATCATAGCTAGGACTATTGGTACATGTAATCCATGTAATCCAAAATCTAAATAATATTTTTTTTCCCTGAAATTGTTCCTTGTTATTTCCAGGTGCATGTATTACATAAAATTTTCTCTTATTCTCCTGTACCTTTTTCCAAAGTCAATATTGTAACACTGAACATCATTAATGATAAGTAATTTGGTTACAGTACAAAGGTCAGGGCCTATTAAATACATGAACCAGCATTGCATATTAATGAACAAATTCTGATGCAGTTTTTTTGCATAAAATATGGAATATTTTTAGATCTTTTAACATATTATTAGTGAAAGGCATTTGACAATTTGTACATACATAAAAACTACATAATATATAAATGAGACAGAAACCCAGTGATGCAAATTACCAAAGGACATCTGAAGGTCAATATAGAGTCTTCAATGATAGAAAAGTGTCTATACCATGCTTAAACTCTTATCATCATGTTGATGATGATCACACCAACTCTAGACAAGAAGTGAATAAATTCAAGATGCTATCAAAGAGCCATCAACACCACATTCCCTAAAGTAAAATATAAACATAATTATAGTTATATATCTATGTAAAGACACCACCGACAATGTTCCTGACAAGCTCATGACCATGTGTGAGCTTTTATACATTTATTTTGACAACTCAAATCCCCCCTTTTTTAAATGTAGAATAGCGGAAAGACAGAACTATTTGGGTGAAATAGTTGATGTTCCTAGATGGAGGTGTTTACTTTGAGTACAATACTGGTATTTTTCTTGTCATAGTTAGTTATGTTCATTGTGTGAAAAATAACAACTTTATACTGAGCCAGCTGAAATACAATGGACTACTGCAACCTGGTGTATTTATAGGCAGGTACTGGTGTATCCAAGAAGTGTGTATTCTAATTGTGCTAAGGGGAGAACCTATATGCAGGTATTGGTGTGTCCAAGAAGTGTGTATTCGATTTGTGCTAAGGGGAGAATCTATACATGCTATATGCCGGTACTGGTGTTTCCAAGAAGTGTGTATTGGAATTGTGCTGAGGGGAGAACCTATATGCAGGTGCTGGTGTGTCCAAGAAGTGTGTATTCAAATTGTGCTAAGAACAGAACCTATATGCAGGTACTGGTGTGTCCAAGAAGTGTGTATTCAAATTGTGCTACGGGGAGAATCAAGAACTTGCAGAGAAAATCAAGAGAAAATACAATCATTACTCAGTTATCTCCCTGCTAACTAATATTTCCCATACTAACACTTTTGGTAGATTTTCAGCCACAGGTGTCTTCACAGTATTATAAGCTTCATATATATGTTGTCTACAACTAAAATTCTAAATTTTCATAACAATGGGTTTTATATCTATATGCCTAGCTTTTATACAGTATGGGTTTTTTCTCATTGTTGAAGGCTGTACGGTTGCCTATAATCATAATTGCTTTCATCCACTTTATTTGAACTTTGGTGGATAGTTGTCTCATTGGCAATCATACCACATCTCCTTATTTTCATATTAATCTAATTATTCTTGGAATGTAATTCCTGTTTGCCATCATGGTTTAAAATTTTATGTATATGCAAATTTTAAGAACCTCTACTGGGAAAATTGGAATTAATATTCTAAGAAATTTAATGCTAAAGAAAAAAAATAATTTAATAAATCCTAAAGTTCTTTACGTCATTGACACATACTGGTATCAGTATATCAAACTAAATGAACCTACATGAATTTGCAGCATATTGTATCCTGTATTATCAGAAATTATTGTGTGCCTTAATTAATGCTATTGTCATTGATTGTTGAGTAAATGAAAAAAAAATGTGAAAATAATCAAACAGATACCAGGAAATGCTGCAAACAAATGTTATAAGTTTAAAATGCAAGATCAATTATTGGACTCTGATCTGAATTGACTTTGATTGCCAGTTTACTACAGACAGTCAATGGTTCTCTCCGGGTACTCAGGCTTCATACATCAATAAATAATGGCTGCCATAATACAGCCAAGAGTTCTGAAAGTGGCATTAAACACTAGTAGTAAATGATTATTTTAAATTATTGCAATGCTTATATAGATTTGCAATATTACTGAAACAATAAAATTCTGATTTTTGAAAGGCATAACGATTGATTACAAAAATTACTTCAGATCAGTTCTTCATAAATTTAAAAATAAAACCCAAAGGAACTTTTCTAGTTGCCTAAAGAAACATTTTGAACTTTTAAATTTCTTTTGGGATTACATCTCCATCATAGATAGACTCATCAAAATTTTCACTATGGGCTTCTAGCTGTACTAGCCTCTATGGATACAAGCAACCCTGAATCACAGCTATTAAACTAAAAAATAGTAACTTTACTCAGTTCAAATGAGGCTAATGGGAGGGTTACAAAACTATTAAGGTGGCAGCCTTTATATGAACTGTTAAAGTTTCTACTGAACTAAAATTAATGCAGGTGCAGTGAAAAGATCCAATCACCAAAAGTAGAAAACAGGGGCCAACAACTCAAAATCACAGCTTTGATTTTGGTATAACTACAACTCCATCACTAATGTTCAAGGTAGAATATGTAATTATGAATGTCAATCTTTACTTGTCAAAATAATTGTAATGCTTCAAATGGAGAATGCTATATATTTCAGTTATTACTCCAACATCTTCATGACCTTTCAATAGGAATATGGGATCTTTAAAAATTCAATTAATTAGTATACTGTAGCAGAAGTGAAGATTATTTTATCCCTATTGGGCTTTGGAAGTCAGAGTTTGACTTTAGAAATCTCAATAAAAAAAAAATTTAAATATAGATTTACCTATCATGATTTTATAAATCTATGAATTTGAAATAAAATCCAAGATTTTAACATTGTTTTCACATAAATATGTATTTTATAATAAATATCCTCCTTATTTTACTACAGTTTTAACAGCATTTTTTGCTCCTTTTTATTTTATCTTGTACCATATTTTAGTTTGTTAACTGATATGATTATCATTTTATTTTTTTACACTTAGCTATGCAAATAATTTAAATCTTATTTCCCTACTATTTCACTTTGTTATAGTAGTCTTAGCCTTCCTTAACCATCTTAATTTATTTCATTCATTATAAACTACGTTTTACAATTAGTATGTATACGAGTAACCTTAAATGATCTTTGTTTAATTTACCTGAAATTAGTCCAGAAGTCACAATTTTTTTATGACTCAGTCAATATTTAAACAAACAGGTTTAATAATTTCCTGGGTCGAATGTACATATGTCCATATCACTTAAAACTTGCTAAAATCCAGAGAGTGTTTACAACATATGCTGTCATTTGTAAACACAACAAAGAAATCAAATCATTAATATTTCTCACCTGGCTCCTTGTTGCTGCAACAAGCACTGTTGTGTGCTAATTATAAATTTAAAATGGCCACCGGACTGGTTCTATATTTATCCGGAATCGATTTTCCATCATTGGATGAGCAATAAAGTTAATAGCATTGTGAACATTTATGGATTTTACTTTTTCGTAATGTTGCTGTTAATAGTAGTCTGACCGCTACAATAGGCCTATGTGTTTTGGCCTTTTTTTTAATTCTGGCATAAGTAAGTTAAAGGAATAGATTGGCCTGGCACCACCAGAAAAATTCATGCATCATCTATTCCGTCACATGTTGGTCAAATATTAAAAGGAATTAACGAATCTGGCAAGTGCACTAAAATTACTACCATTAAAAGCCTCATTATTCAGTACTGCAATAAACTCTATCAAAACACAGGTGTCAATCATTTTTGTATGAGTATAAAACATCTGAAGTTAAAAAAATACAGGCTCAATTTTATTGATCATGGACAGTTTAAGGCTTTAAATTTCTTGCTTGACAAAAAGCTTTTTTCGACTATATATCGTCAATCTTTCGGGAAAAAAAAACCCTTTCTATAACTGTTGACTGCACATCTTTTCTTTAACTGTTATGAATCTTCAGTCTTTCATAAAAAAAAATAATCTTGACAAAGTAAACGTAATGCTATCATTTTCAATGTTGTACCAGAAACATATAATACTACAGACATGTAATAATATATATGTTTTTGGTTGTACTTACTGCTGATTCAGGGGCGGATCCAGCCATTTTTAAAAGGGGGGTTCCCAACCCAGGATAAAGGGGGGGTTCCAACTATATGTCCCCATCAAATGCATTGATCGTCAAGAAAAAAGGGGGGGTTCCAACCCCCGGAACCCCTCTGGATCCGCCACTGTGATTATCCAAAGTTTATCAAACATGCTGAACGTATTTCAGGTTACTATGATAGCACTGATAATAAAAGTTAATGTTATCCATGTTTATGCGTATGGTGTATTGATACGAAAAGAACGTATTGCAACTAAAATATGCAACAAAACAGACGCCTGATTTCAATTTTGCCATAAGACTCAATTCCGTATGTTAGACGCTAATATTCCCCCTGTCGCATTCTATGGCGTGTATATTTCAGTTTGCTAGAATATGTTCTAATACATATAGTGCTGATCGACTTACTGACAAATACTTTACAGAGTAACAAAATACTTTGAAAAATGTTTATCTGTAAATGTAATGTTTCTCGTAAAAAATATCATTATTTCTCATCCTACCTATTATTTGGTCACAGTATGCCGTTGATAGCACTAAATCATATAAAAATGAAATAGTTTAACTCAGTAGAGTTCTTATGTACCTTTCAACAGCAAAGCTATACGTGAGTGATATACATACTAATTTAGTTAAGAAGGTTATTTTTGCTGGTGCCGGTATGACGATTTTAAATACTAACTGGCCTTTCATAAAGAATGCCGACTAAAAAAACAAAACTATGATGAGGTTTCATGAAACCTATTAGGAGTGTTTCTGATTTATATTTGTATTCTTGGCGGGGGCAGTATTCAAGCAACAGCTGTTGCTACTTTAGCAAGCTTACTGGTAGTAGCTCACTCTGACCCTCCTTCTCAAATTATGGGGCGTCTTTTATTTCCTTGTCCAAGTTTTTGGGCATCCTGTTGCTAGATGCACTGTGCAGTATCTTTATTGTGTGTTTTACTATACGACATATGGTCTAGATAGGCAAAGAGTAGGTTTGTGCGCTCGTAAAGCTGGTTTAACCCCACAACATTTTGTACCAAGTCAGATTATCTGTCCCTATCTGAACCATGTGTTGT
This sequence comes from Mytilus coruscus, assembly GCA_017311375.1. Taxonomy (NCBI): domain Eukaryota; kingdom Metazoa; phylum Mollusca; class Bivalvia; order Mytilida; family Mytilidae; genus Mytilus; species Mytilus coruscus. The sequence continues at coordinate 57,727,927 of CM029602.1, forward strand.
TCGTTTATATTCGTTTTTGTTTGTATGTGTATTTCTTTTTCGGGCGCATGGAAACATGATTTGGATGGGTTTTTTTATTGCAATTAATATTCTATTTGTATACCACATGCATAACACTACTTATACCAAACGCCTGTGGGGAGAGCTAGTCGGATGTTTTTGCATGGTTGGTGCGGTTTGTATTGTCCAGTATTTTGGGTGATTTCTGTTATTCTTTTTAATGTACCAATTAACATGCACACGGGAAAAGTCTATCGGTGAATGTGATAAAAGGGTAGACACATTTTGGGTATACAACACTTTTGCACCCCACTATTCTCTATTGATTATATTTTTTTGCTCATTTTCTCTATTCATTTGTTTTTGCCACATTTCTCTATTCCGGAAACCCCATCAAGACCCTTATGTCACCACGTGTACAAACAGTGTCCAAATATATGGTACTGAGGGATCCATCCCCCTAAAGTCGAGCAGGTGTTATTTACTGCCGGGCTCTTTCTTATAGGCATTTTTTTATGAGCATCTCCGCCTCCCCCTTTTTTTAAATCTGTAGCCGTCGCTTGTACTAAAAGACACACCAAATCAGGGGCGGATCCAGCCATTTTTAAAAGGGGGGGTTCCAACTATATGTCCCCATTCAAATGCATTGATTGTCAAGAAAAAAGGGGGGATTCCAACCCCCGGAACCCCCCCCCCCCCCTTCTGGATCCGCCACTGCAAATTCAGTAATATGAAACCATGTCATCCTTCATTCTAATATTGGTGGTTGTTGTTCAGAATAGCCTTTAACATTTTTAAATATATTTAATTTTATTTTAACAGTTCAAAAACACGACCTTGTGCAATGCCTAGAACAAGTACAGTACAGAATACAAACGGGACATTATACTATATTCTTGCTTTAACATTAGCAAATTGGTGTTCATTTATGCAAAAAAATTACCAGACACATTGATTAACAAAAGCAGTATGTTTATAACTTTACTAATAAAAACATATTAAGCATAAAATAGAAAGATTCACGGGACTTCACAAATTTGTTATTTTAAAAATAACATGCACTTGCCGTAAAAATATGGGTGTGAAATATTACCGTTATTTATACCGTTTTCAATCTGATTAAAATACAGATTCTGTGTTCAAGCTTCGTAATGAGATTGTACTTATTTTAGCAGATGAAATCATACTTCCACAATAAATTTCAATATTTGTGATAACATTTAGAAAAGACCTGACGAATCTATGATATCCATTTGCCTGCTGTAAAATTCTTCATTTAGCAATGCAAATATAAGGTTCATTGAAGAGAACGACGTGAAATACTTTTTTTTATGGAATGTTTACCAAATCCCTGCATATGCAGGTGAAATCATATTTCTCTATATTCGTGATAAAAAATCTAATGAAAACCTTGATGTTGTTATATATATTCATCTCTCTGCTGTAATAGTTTTTTTCAGTAATCGCGGCAACCATTATGTTCATATCGGACCAAATGAGAAATGTACACTCCATAAGATGGAGTCAATGATACGAAAATGAACAACAGGAAAAGGAAAAGTAATAAGTGTTGGTATAAAGATAACCACGAGAAATTCTAACAATAAGATCTTAATACAGTGTCTATTGACACTGATGGAAACATTTGATGTTAAGTAAAGTATAGAAAAACTCAAAATTGATTTTAGATGATTACAATGAAATTACGTAACGGATTCGCTGTCCAGAGTCCACTTTGCAAGCGTTGCTGTAGTTGTAGACAATGTGGAAATATAGTTGCTTCAATACTATATGAGGGTTGGATGGGGGGCCTTCAATTCTGTATTCTTTAATTTTTTAAGCAATTTTTCTCTCAGGTTCTTTATAAATTTTGCTCATCATTCTCTATTCTTTAAATTCTAGCACCCCATTATTCTCTATTGTTATATTTTTGGCCTATTTTTGTCTATTCTTTACATTTTTTTCCATTATTCTCTATTCTGTAAACCCAATCCAGACCCTCCTATATATGAATGTGTAATATAGTTGTACTTGCTACGAGAACACTGATCAACTTATTAAATCAAATCAAATAAGATGTAAACGTAAATTAGGATGTGTTTATGACTATTCAGTAAAATAGTCTTGCAGTCGTGTAGAATACATTTGTAAACGAGGAGCTCTAAAGAGCCGGTGTCGCTCATCTAGGTCAATGTCAATTTTCAACAATGAACCAAGACTCTTCAACAGTGTGGACTAGAATAGAATTCATGACAAAAATCTCTATTATGTTGATTTTGTATTGCTGGTAATTTTTTTATTTTTATAGTTTCTCTCTGTCTTCTTTAGTTTTTGCACAAAACATACAAAGGGCAACAGATTGTCATTTATGACAATCACTCCTTTAAAGAGTCTACTAACGATTTCGTCAAAACTAGACTTTAAAATTTTACCTACTTTGAAGATCTTGTCTTGCTGATCAATGACAATACCAAGGAAAAACTACTTATCAGGTGCGGATCCAGGATTTTGAAATAGGCAGGCTGGAAAGCCAACGTTTGGAGTGATATTTGTAAAGTCTATGCATTTATCATATATGAAGTTCCATAAAAAGGGGGGGGGGTTCAGGGCATGATCTCCTGCCCCTCCCTTAATCCGCCTCTGCTTATACAGAAAGAAAAATAAAATAACCATATTATCAACACAAAATGCAAACACGGTTCTCGTGTTCAATCCTTTTTTTGTGAATGTGTGTTTATGGACTTTTGTTATGACTGTTGATTCTTTTTTCTTTTTCTACAAAAGTAAAACGTTTTTACTTACTTTGATCAGTTTCTGTGTAAGCCGTGAATTAAAATTATGTAAAAACATGACATTTGGCGGCTTTTGTTAACCACCCCAAAACTGGACAAAGAAGGGCAACTCCAATTAGCTGACTGTCTCTTTAAAAGTAGTTATACTCGAAAACCATAACTGACTACATTTGAATCTTCATGAGAGGTTTACCAGTTTTTACAACCGAGGAAGAATCGTGTTTTTCATTTTTCATATTTCATGTCTATGCAAAACAAATTGCATAATTAATCGGCCAATTGAATGTCCCTACTATGTATTGGTAACCAAAACTACACAAAAAACCGTAAAATATCGTTTCAACACGGCCTCTGTTAAGAGTTCTACAACTAATCTGTCAGTGCTTGTAGTTAGTTCCTTAACTACTATCAAAGTACTTCATTAACTTCTATCAAAGAACTTATAACAAACTTTTGTAATAAAACATATGAAAATAGTGGAATTAACTATTTTTGGTGTGTAAAAAAATCTTTGGATGTTTTAGACGCGCTTTTGATGGTCCTTTTGATTCTGCTGACAATTTTGACTTTTCAACTATTTACACTGCACTTTCACACAATCGTATCAAACAAAATTGTTCCTATTCAGTTAAATGGTTGTTTGACAAATCTGATTGCAAAGTATATTTGCTGCAACTCATTAAAGCCTTCTTCCGTCTAATGGGAAAGGTAAACATTCCAGATATACTTACTGAATTTATGATGAGATAATATAGTGAAGCTGTTTATTTTCTCCTTGACAACATTTATGTACGTTTCGGCAATAAAGTGTATCGACAGATTGTAGGCCGTATTCCTACGGGCACTAATTGAACCCCTCTAATAGCAGACTTGTTCGTGTACTGTTATGAATCACAGTTTATTTCCAAACTCAGTAAGTCTAAATTGCACTTAATTGATCAATTCAACAACACTTATCGTTATTTTGATGACATTTTTTTGTTCAATAATCAAGAATTTTCAAAATATACTGCCGAAATTTACCCAAAGGAACTTACTTTAAATAAATCAAATATAAATGGTAATAACTGTCTTTCCTAGATTTAGATATTTCAGTTTTACACAAGAAACTCTAAACAAAAAATTACGACAAAATGGACGATTTTTCTTTCCCTTTTGTTAATTTTCCTTTTTCGGATGAAGATGTTCCTTTAGCACAATCTTACGGTGTTTATATATCACAACTCGTTTGCTGTGTCCGCGTCTGAAGTGACGTTTTGGATTTCAATGAACGTAATCTATGGTTTACTGGTAAATTATTAAGTCAAGGATTTCGTTACCACAAATTACTTAAGACCTTTACTAAATTCTTCCATAGATACAAAGATATGGTTTGGAAGTTTGGCTGTCCTGTAGAAAACTTATCTAAAACGGGATAGCACAGCCTACTTTTTACGGAGATGATGTTTACCGAGCCCGAAAATTTAGATACGATCCGGGTAAACTTATCGATCCTTCAGTGAAATAAAATTATTCTGAAAGGTTACCAAATCAACACTGTAATATTATCTTTGAATATATATCGTTTTTATTGGTATAGACAGGTTTTCCGATTATCTGCCTTAGTTTGTGACGCGACTCTAGGCGTCGTCGTAGTACGATCGCCATTACAACCGTGAAAAATATAAACAAGATATAGATCTATAAGCCCTGACCGTCGTACTTGACCTCGGCAAAATTATATGTGCTATAAATAATAATGTAATTAGATAAGGATTCTAAGTGTATTGCAGGCCAGGTGTCGTGTCCTTAAAATATAACTGTATTTGATATGTTACACGCGGGACATAATAAATTTTATACGAATATTAATCCCAGGTTACATATCGATTATAATCATTTGGTAATCATAATATTATTATAACGCATACATAAATAAAAAATAAATAGTCTTGACCGGTCGAATGTGATATATCAGAAAAACCAGGGTACAATTTTATCAAATCATAGAAATTTCTGTGTTCAGACCTATAATGAGACAGTCCTAAAATTTAAAAATCCACTAATCAGACGGTCCTACAGAGACGAGAGTTTCGTGCTTTTTGCTTGACTCACGTATAATGCTCAAAATTGAGTGGCATTTTCGTATTACTTTGGTGTCCGCATGAATTGCGCTTTATGCTACCGATGTGTCGGGCCATATGTAGATATAACTTTGCGATTAGAATATGGGCTTAAGAAGTTTTGAACTTTCACGGCCCATGTATTCCTATAGTTATTATGTGTTCGATTCCAATTTCTTTTGCAGAAAATTACTCGACATACAACTACTATAGTATGTATAGTATATAACATCATGATCCAGCCCGTGCTTAATATAAACGAATGCCATTAAACCACCAAAGACTCCAACATGTAAATTCAAAGCGATGATTAGTTATGTTTTGAAGCGTCATTTAGTGTTTTGCCAACTCCTCTCCCAACCACTCCAAAACAGAGGTCTCGTAGATTTTCATCCTTAATCCGTATTAAACTCTTATATAAGTCCCGGTGTATATAATACACTGAAATACAGTATTACAATATAACATTAGGGGTGTAAATCGGACCGTCGGACTACTGAACTGTCGGAATTTCGGGTTGTCGGATTATAGCTACGCTTTCGTAGGTTCTAGTAAATTATTTGATTACAAAGAGTTACCCTTTGAAAATCCTTTCTAATGTATAAGGAATCAAATATTTTACAAGCCTTACTTTTCGAAATATTAAAGCGCCGTCCCAAATAACCAAATATCAAACTAAGTGTTAACCTCATCATTACGATCGAGCAACAGCTAATCTGCAATATCGTAGTTGAAAATTAAATTGTGTAGTAATTCCACTAAAGTAAAGAAAACTTAGTTACATAAGTATACAATAAGGCGTCACTGTCATTCATAATATTTCTTAAACTGCTGACGAGGTCCCCTCCTTTTATTTAATTTTAACTCCTTACTCCTCTGTTAATTATATTTTGTCTGAGTTAATATTGTCGGAATGTCTGTCCATTTTGCAGCATAAAGACACTATAGAAGTCATCATGAATGAAAAAAGTTTCGTCTCTTAATTCACACTGGGTTGATTTGCTTGCAATTATAACTACATGTAGCCTCGGGGTAGGTTTCATTGTTATTAGCTTCATTTATGGTTAATCCAGACATTTTACCGCTTCCACTACAAAAGCTTGGGGCACGCGCCCTCCCCTTTTCAAATTCCTGGATCCGTATCTGATGTCGCGGTGGATCTTCTATACAAAAAGAGGCAGATGCACTGTAGTCATCGGATTAAACTTTAAAGAGTAATTTAAGTTTTAACAGTCGTTTTACATCGTGTAAACATTTGTCGGCCAGTGTTATTTTACTTTCATAACAAGTTTTATTTAAAAAAACGGATTGTGTGCAGTGGCGCATCATCAAAAAAAATGTCCGGACCATACAAAAACCTGTTTATGCAAAGTTTTTTTTATTCTTATACGGCTTTGATCCACACAGGTTTGTTGGCTCGTCTGAAGGCATCACAGTCATAAGACGTATATGGAATCAAACGAGGGCAGTCATCGTGCAACTCGTTGTGTAATTCGCATATTAATTTTTCTCTCAGGTTCTTTATAAATTTTGCTCATCATTCTCTATTCTTTAAATTCTAGCACCCATTATTCTCTATTGTTATATTTTTGGCCTATTTTTGTCTATTCTTTACATTTTTTCCATTATTCTCTATTCTGTAAACCCAATCCAGACCCTCCATATATGAATGTGTAATAAGTTGTACTTGCGAGAACACTGATCAACTTATTAAATCAAATCAAATAAGATGTAAACGTAAAAATGTGTTTATGACTATTCAGTAAAATGTCTTGCAAAATACATTTGTAAACGAGGAGTTCAAAGCCGGTGTCGCTCATCTATCAATGTCAATTTTCAACAATGGATAACAACTGTCATATTCCTGACTTGGTACAGGCATTTTCTTATTTTTATAGTTTCTCTCCGTCTTCTTTAGTTTTTTGCACAAAACATACAAAGGGCAACAGATTGTCATTTATGACAATCACTCCTTTAAAGAGTCTACTAACGATTTCGTCAAAACTAGACTTTAAAATTTTACCTACTTTGAAGATCTTGTCTTGCTGATCAATGACAATACCAAGGAAAACTACTTATCAGGTGCGGATCCAGGATTTTGAAATAGGCAGGCTGGAAAGCCAACGTTTGGAGTGATATTTTAAAGTCTATGCATTTACATATATGACATAAAAGGGGGGTTCAGGCATGATCTCCTATAATCCGCATCTGCTTACAACAGAAAGAAAAATAAAATAACCATATTATCAACACAAAATGCAAACACGGTTCTCGTGTTCAATCTTTTTGTGAATGTGTGTTTATGGATTTGTTATGACTGTTGATTCTTTTTCATTTTCTACAAAAGTAAAACGTTTCCACTTACTTTGAAGTTTCAACTGTAAGCCGTGAATTAAAAATGTAAAACATGACATTTGGCGGCTTTTGTTAACCACCCAAAACTGGACAAAGAAGGGCAACTCCAATTAGCTGACTGTCTCTTTAAAAGTAGTTATACTCGAAAACCAAATGACTACATTTGAATCTTCATGAGAGGTTTACCAGTTTTACAACCGAGGAAGAATCGTGTTTTCATTTTCATATTTTGTCTATGTAAAGTTTTGTTTTCAACCGACCCTCATAGTCAATTTCTAGATATAAGTCAAAATCAAATGGCAAAATCAAAAGCTCAAACACATCAAACGAATGGATAACAACTGTCATATTCCTGACTTGGTACAGACATTTTCTTGTGTAGAAAATGGTGGATTGAACCTGGTTTGATGGCTAGCCAAACCTCTCACTTGTATGACAGTCGTATCAAATTCCATTATAAATTGACAAATCTGATTGCAAAGTATATTTGCTGCAACTCATTAAAGCCTTCTTCCGTCTAATGGGAAAGGTAAACATTCCAGATATACTTACTGAATTTATGATGAGATAATATAGTGAAGCTGTTTATTTTCTCCTTGACAACATTTATGTACGTTTCGGCAATAAAGTGTATCGACAGATTGTAGGCCGTATTCACGGGCACTAATTGAACCCTCTAATAGCAGACTTGTTCGTGTACTGTTATGAATCACAGTTTATTTCCAAACTCAGTAAGTCTAAATTGCACTTAATTGATCAATTCAACAACACTTATCGTTATTTTGATGACATTTTTGTTCAATAATCAAGAATTTTCAAAATATACTGCGAAATTTACCCAAAGGAACTTACTTTAAATAAATCAAATATAAATGGTAATAACTGTCTTTCCTAGATTTAGATATTTCAGTTTTACACAAGAAACTCTAAACAAAAATTACGACAAAATCAATCTACGGTGTTTATATATCACAACTCGTTTGCTGTGTCCGCGTCTGAAGTGACGGATTTCAATGAACGTAATCTATGGTTTACTGGTAAATTATTAAGTCAAGGTCAAATTACTTAAGACCTTTACTAAATTCTTCCATAGATACAAAGATATGGTTTGGAAGTTTGGCTGTCCTGTAGAAAACTTATCAGAAAACGGGATAGCACAGCCTTTTTACGGAGATGATGTTTCGAAAATTTAGACAGATAAACTTATCGATCCTTCAGTGAAATAAAAGATTCTGAAAGGTTACCAAATCAACACTGTAATATTATCTTTGAATATATATCGTTTTTATTGGTATAGATGTGGATTTTGTTATCAGTATATTAAAACCAAACTAATATTATTGTTATATACATAAACATATACATATGCACATTCACGGTTCTACAATCTTTCGATACCTTTATTTTGGCACTGCACAAGGACATGTTTTTCTCTTGACTGTAAATGACGTCTCTACACCAAATCCATTGGATGTTGGATGTGTACTGATTGATATTTTAGTCTTAGATACATGATTTTGTTATTAGTCGTTATTGGCTTTGAACTAGCTGTCAGATCTGTACTTAGTGTCTTTTTTGTTGAGGGGATGTAATAAATAGCACGGTCTGTGCTTTTGTTACTTGTTTTTCTGCTTTGTATCGATCTGATGAGTTAAGCCCTTTCCAACTGATTGTTATAGATTGTTCATATGTTGTGCTGTTACACCACTGTTCCAGGTTAGGAGGAGGGTTGGGCGCCCGCTAACATGTTTAACCCCGCCACATTCTGTAACTACCTGTCTCAAGTCAGGACCCTGTAATTCAGTGGTTGTTGTTTGTTGCTGTATATCATATTTGTTTTTCGTTCATTGTTTTGTACATAAAGCAGGCCGCTATTTTTCTAGTTTGAATTGTTTTAAATTTTTGTCATTTTGCAGCCTTTTATAGCTCATTGTTGAAGGCCGTACGGTGACCTATAGTTGTTAACTTCTATGTCATTTGGTCTCTGGTGGAAAGTTGTCTCATTGGCAATTTTACCACATCTCCATATTTTTCTATTCAAATTTAGATAAATTGGGAAATTTGATATGACGTGTAAATGAAGAAAAATCAACGAAACTGCACTATACAAAGACGACAAGCCACTACATAGGCACTAGTATCTGAAATAAATACCTTTTGTATATACGTATTTTTTTTCACGGACAAGTGCCTGTGTATCTTACAACAAAATTGATCGAAAGTTATACTGAAATGTTCATGAAAAACACGTGCCGTTTTTTTTTTGCATTGAAACCATCCAATTAAATCTAAGTACGCTAAACTGCTAAGTATATTTCATTGATGCTTGTTATCATAGCTTGATGCAAATTCATAAAAAATACAGTTTTGGTGACATCTTTTTTACAGTACTTGAATAGGAAAATTATGTTTTGCTACATAGTTTGAGAGGAGTATCTCAGTGCTCGAATGTATAATTTATGAGGACTTCACAGACAGGAAAGGTAAAATGTGTATTACTGATTGTGAACAACAAGTTTCAAGTGATTTTGAGTTTTCCCCCTGCTCGACATGTACACGCTCAGTCAACTTTGAAATTGGGGTTAAAATTGTATTTTTTTTCATATAGTATTAAAATTTACCCAACAATAAACATGAGAACTAAGTTTCAAGTTAATGTGACTCAACTTCATGGTATAGTACAGGTCTTGACATATACAGGAAAGACGAACGGAATTTCAGACAGAAGCGTATACAAGAAAAGATATTGCCCCAGGACAAAAAAAGATCAAAAGTGCGTAAACTGAATTGGAAACAGGGTTCTCCAGTGTCTAAATGAATTCGAAAAGGGCACTTTTTGTGATACCCAATTTTATAAGATGAAAGCAATACCTATTATTCATATGGTTTGTCAAGGTTATGTAATCATACAGATGATTTATTTAGCTTTTATCAGTGTTCCAACCAGGGAATACCTGCTCCTACGTGTATATTGACTTTACTGCGTTCAATACCATTTTGTTTATCTTTGATAATCGACAAAGTACTTTACAAATTAATTTTTGTTCATAGATCGTAATTTAAGGGCAATAAGTCATATACACAGTTAATTACTATTAAGCGCATTTCCCATAAAGTTATGTACTTTTGTTGGTCTATGTAAGTCCACTGGTCGAGATTAAAAGGGGAGTGTTGAGATCGAAAACAACCTCAATCACTAACCTGGTGAAAAAGTGTCAATCTGCTAATGAAGACCATTACATTCATAAACTACTATTTTTGTACGTGTTATTGGGGGAGAAATGGATATTACATATTACAGGGGCAATAACTCAAAAACAGGTTGATAGAATTTTCAAATAATCATGCACATAGATCTTGTTGTGCTGGTCATTATTGAAATTCACGTTTTAATCTAGTACCTATAAAATTCAAGAAAACAGCAAAAACAAAACTGAAAATTGCAAAAAAATCTTACAATTCAGTTACAGAAACTTAAGATTTTTTCTGCAGTTTTTCAGGTAAATAGAACTTGCCATTTTACACTTTTAAACTAGCTCCTACAAAACAATAGCAAAGGAACTTCCAAAAAAAGTAAAAACAAGTGTGCCCATGACGAAATGTCTTGCCTGCTCTACTTATAATTGAATTATGTTGAAAGTCTGTAGGTTTTAATACAAGTTTGACATAAACTTAAAATTATCAATGAGCCATGAAAATGAGGTCACAGTCAGATGAACCATGCGAGGCATGTACACCTTACAATCAGTTCATACACCGAAGATAGTGATCCTATTGCCTATAGGTGGTAGTACCCTAGAAACAGATCAAACTGCAATATCTTATTATTGATCAATGAACCATGAAAATGAGGTCAAGGTCATATGAACCTTGCCAGACATACAATCATTCCATTTGCCAAATATGATGACCTATTGCTTTTAGTTTCTGATAAACTGTCAAAACTACAAAAAAACGTAACATTGACCAATGAACCATGAAAATAAGGCCAAGGTCATATGAACCCTGTCAGTCAGACATATACACCTTACAATAATATAGTGGCCCCATTACTTAGAGTATCTGAGGAACAGACCAAACTACAAAAACGAAACATCATCCAATGAACCATAAAATTGAGGTCTGGCTCAGATGAAACCTGCCAGTCAGACATGTACACCTTACAATCATTCCATACACCGAATATAATTGACCTATTGTTTATAGTATGATCTGATAACCAAACTTTACCATGAAATCTTAACCTTGTATGAAAGACACATAGACCTTGCAAGGATCTCATATACCAAATTTAGTTATCCTAATTCTCATAATTCAACATCACAAATTTTTTTTTTTGTTCACTGAACCATGAAAATGAAGGTCAAGGACAATGGACACATGACATAGCATAATGTATATACATACAAGGTGTGAAGCCATTGGATTGTAATCCTTTTGTCTAGCATTCAGCGGCAATAACTCCAAAAGAGGTTGACAGATTATTCTAGTTTTCAGAATAGATAGAGCTTATTGTGCTTACCATTTCTACCATTAGATTTTCTTTAATTGTAACAATTATGAGGAATTAGCCAAAAAACTCAAAATTATATTCCATCTTTAGCATCAGTGGAAATATTGTTTGATCAACTCACATACTTCATAGCAGACACCCTATAGATGAAACAGACAAACTTTGTTTCAATCCATTGAGGGGTTTCATGAATAAAACCACTAATCCATGGATCCAGTGCTTTCTATGTTAAATTGTGCAATTATTCAAAACAAGTTTGTTTGTCTTAAGTTGAAACAAAGTGACTGTCATTTCATGTCAAAACTATAAACTACTGAACTCTCCTGCTTTGTTCTATGCCTTTCAAGTTTTTTTTGTATTTTCAAGAGTATGTCATATTGATGGCAGATCTTTGATAGTATTCTACATTTATTTCCATCTTCTTTCAACAGGTTGCAATTTAAGAGTGTATTGTTGAAGACAATATATTGACATATTTTGGTTTTTAGTGTGGTTGAGTTGCTGTTTCATTGCCATAGGAATTATCCTCCTGGTGACAAATCCAGATAACCAATATTTTTGGCAATCATGCACAGTGGATAAAGAAAAGCCTTCTCTAGAAAATGCATCTGTAAAATGAAATTCCTACAGGAGGCTTTTTCTATAATATAAATTCCTATTCTTGCAGTAAACTTTGGTAAATGTTAAAAAAATTATTATCTATAAAATGGTTTAAAAGTTCAATATTAACTTCCAAGACAACAAAAAGCAAACCAACTGAGAAATTTGAACTCCATAATAGGGAAGTAAGTTTTCCTTTCTTAAATTTAAGTATGAAGACATTGAAATCTCATAACAAGTAGATATAAGAAGATGTGGTATGAGTGCCAATGAGACAACGCTCCATCCATGTCACAATTTGTAAAAGTAAACCATTATAGGTCAAAGTACAGCCTTCAACACAGAGCCTTGGCTCACACCTTTTAAGATAACAGTAAGTTTTTACCAGAGATATTCATCTTGGTTAGCCATTCATTCTCTAAACAGAAGCAACCAAAATCATTCTGTTAAGTAGATGCCTCAAACAGTTCAAATACTTAAATCAACTTTATTTGGCCTTCAAACTATTTTTTATTTGAAAGTCATTAATCAGACTTTCGTAGACGAAATGCATGGCTGGCATACATAATTATAAGCTTTTTACCTTTGATGAGTTTAATACCATATTTAACATATAAAGTAATTAAGACAAAATATGAATTAAGATATTTATTCAAACATGACTGGTGACAATGTTTGCAACCACTGAAATGTACAGTTTACATAAACCTGGAGAACTTTAGGGTGAAATATTGCATCAATTCATAAGCAGATTTAAATTATACAAAACTATCCATACATTTTGCAAAAAAAAAAAATACTAATTTGATAATCCTAAATGTAGAAATATTTTTGTGTTTGCTTTATTCCTGCAAGATTTCTATGATTTACATTTATTGTCAACACATTTTACGAAGAGAGAGGAATAACAAGTTAACAACACAAATTTGATCATCCTGAATATGAAATATGTTCCTAAATTCTGTGTTATTGTAAAAGAGAGACTTGTATGATATTTATTAATTAACTATCAACACATTTTTCAGAGAAAAAAAAACATAACAAATTTAATACATTGTAATCCTAAACATACAGTACAAATATTTGTTTATTAATGTTATCTACTTTTACAGTGGAGAAATGACATTTGAATTAGCAGCACAGTAAAATCATTTTCTTAAGATTTTCAATGTTCTTTTCTGGTGAACTGACCAAAAGATGTATTCAATGTCATAAGCAGGTTTACTTTTTTGTATTGCTTGACGTCACAAAGGTAAAAGCCAAAGAAGGAGAGGGAAATTTGACTGAGAAATGGAAAAAAAACAAACTAAAACCGATTCTGATTAAGAAAATATATATTGATGTAGAATTCAAGAACACTTTCAAGAGGGTGGAAAATCCCAAACTTAATGATTTACTAGAACACATATGTTTTTATTTAATTATAAAACTTGTCTGATTTAAATAAACTTATAATGAACTTTAACAGTTCAATGGTTACAATGATGTTACAATCTGAATTAACCACAGTTCCTCACAAACATCTAAATCATGTGTATATCCAAGACTTAACAGCTTTATAAACTTTTTTCTATTTTAAATCATTAGCTCTCTTTACCAACAGAAAATAAAAAAGTCTGACGAGAATATTTGTGTACCAAAATCTGAAAAAAAAGAATAACATTTTCAATCTTCACAATATCTAATGGGTAAAATTTACAATATTGTATTGTTGTAAGAACTTCTTACAAATGGACTAAAAAACAAAACATGTCAATAAAAATGGAAAAAAGTCTTCCTGCACTATTTTAGTATCTAGCACTTGTACAAGATTTTCAATAAATTCGTTTGTCATTTATCGTACCACAAAACAATGTTTATCATTTAGCATTTTTACGTAGCATATTTCTGTGTCCATTCTTTAGCTATTTCATTATACTTCGGTCTGTCTGTCTTATATGTTCTGGCAATATCTGGTACTAAAGGGTCATCTGGGTTTGGGTCATTTAAGAGCGAGCATATGGATAGAAGCACTGAAAAAATATTCAAAATAATCCTTAACTTCCTTGATACAATAATTATAGCATGAAAATAAAGATTACAAAATGTCAACATACATAAATTGTGTAAAATGTGAAACATTTACTGTACATGTACATAAATGACTAAACATGCAAAAAACAAAAGGAAACATAGACTTGTATGAAATTTAACTTCTAAAAATACTATTTCATTACCAACTAGTATTTTCTTTGTAAAAAACCATATCACACTTTGTGAGGTATTATAATTAGACATACAACAGACTTGCATAAATTATCACAATATTTCAAGCCACGATTTCACATTGCTTCCTGTTCTTATTAACTAAAAATTTCCATCGGTTCAATAATATTTTTAGAAGTAAAAGTTTGAACAACAATAATTGGGAGCAAATGAACTGAAGTACATATTTAATGATGAGGTTAAGATATAATTAGCATTTCAGAAATGATAAATATATAATAAATATGTACATACAATTCAATTCATTAGGGAACATTTCATCTTTAAATATGTACTTGTACAAAACTTCAATGACTGTTCAAAAGTTTGTTAGTGCATATTAAGTTATCAGTCATTGTGCATTTTCATTTACTTCCCAAATAAATTCTTCATATATTTTCAAATCTATATATCATAATATTGTATAAAAAACTGTCAATTTATTATCCATGGAAAGTTTGTATCACATAGCGAATTTCCTGGTCCACTCTTTTGCAGTATCAGCATATTTTTTACGATCGGTCTTAAACAATCTGGCTATGTCTGGAACTAATGGGTCATCTGGATTTGGATCACAAAGTAGGGAACATATAGAGAGAAGAACTGAAAATATATGAAGAATTTAAGTTATCCAGAAAAGATTTCCGCTGTAACAAAACTGTTTTCTGAAGACATATAGGTGCTATACATTAGTTATAACATTTCCTTCCACTCATGTCATCAGATTAAAACATTTCAATGCAGAAAAGTCATAAGTGATCTCATTTTAATGAAGGGAAGGAAATGTTTTAAATATGAAACAAAACTGCATTATGTCCTCATTAAATGTCCATATATGTGGAAAGGTTATATCTAAGGCCTTGTTTTGGGGGACATAAAGCTTTCAATTCTGCAGACCAGTTGGCACCTTTGAATATTGAAGAATATCCACCTTTGGGTATTGAAGAATATCCAAAGAAAGAAATATGGCACTTCATAAGACCCCAATTCTTTTTGAATATACCTAGCAAGAAGTGTTGTCAGTATCTTACATAGGTATAATAGTACACTTCTGTTTCACATTTTTGAGTAAATACAAGAGCAATACAACAACCATGCAAGTTTAATTAACTGAACTGATTTCACTATTTGAATATCAAACAATAATAGTATTGTAGGTGCATTCTGCTAATATTTCATGGAAAGCTTTACTGCTAGGGTACTTTTTAAGAATACTAAGAATAAACTAAACAAAAGTGGACAAGGTCATGAAATTGGGAATGATTTCATACTACTACAGCTGCATACATTTGTATCAAAACTTCTGAAAGAAAAGAAAACAGATTGGACAACATTAAAAAATGGAAAGAAACCAAACTAATTTTTTTGCATAAAAACAAAACATAATGTCTGAAACAATACGCAACTCAACAAAATTGAAATGAAGATGCATATTTGATGAAAAAAAAATGAATCATGCCTCATGAAGGAAATTTTGTGTACTTTATAGTTTTTCCTCATATAAAAAAATTTGTACAATTCAACACATAAAATTATGTATTGTTTATTGATAATTAAATAGCCATTCATATTTGTTAAATCTTTCATTCCACTATCAAATGTATGCAGTTTGTAGAATCATTGAGCATATTTCCTTGTCCATTCTTTAGCAGTATCAGCATACTTGGATTTATCAGTTTTATAAATTCTAGCTATATCTGGTACAAGTGGGTCATCTGGGTTGGGATCTGTTAGTAATGAACAGATGGACAGAAGGACTGAAAACACACAAGATAAATTAATAACTCTGTTCTGATGCTAGGTTATTTTCATATTACTGCCTACATTAGTACATCTACCATTTACATAATCTGTATAGACAGGCTATATCATCTGTTGAAAATTTTCATACTACTTCAAAATGTTTTTTGTGTGAAAAGTTTTCAAAAGAAAATAAATGGAGAGTGTGTCCATTGAACACAGATGATGCATATAACGTTATGAAGGGACATAACTAGAGAACTGTAAAAGTGACGTCACCAAAACTTGATCTGTGTTTTGTGGTAATAGGCATTGTGTATAAGTTTCATAACATTTGGTTTTATTATACTTCAAGTTAAAATGCCATATTTTGATTGGCTAATACGAGGGTGTTAATTTACTCTATTACCCTTCATGGAGATGCTTGATCAAGTGTGCGGATGGTTGTTATGTACAAGACGTGACTGTTTAATCGACAGTAATAACAGAACATTCAGTATAATAAATTAAATAACACATATCTGAGAGGGTGATAGAGCAGATTGTTACCCCTCGAAAAGACATTGTCAACCTTGGCTTTGCCTCAGTTGACAGTGTTTTTCTCGGGGTAACAATCTGCTCTATCACCCTCTCAGCTATGTGTTATTTATATAGAGGCAAACTTTAATTAGAGAATGGAAACGAAAAATTCAGCATTTTTTCCATTTATGTAGGGGTATAACTCCAGAACGGTAAAAAGTGACCCCACCCAAATTCGAACTTGATCTGATTTTGTGGTAGTAAGAATTGTGTATAAGTTGAATAACAATTGGTTGAAGGAAATTAAAGTTAGAGAATGGAATCCAATTTCAGAACTTGCGTATGGACGGACGGAAAAGGGGAAACCTTAATGCCCCCTCCGCTACAGTGGGGGCATAAAAAGCATTGTAACTAAGATGTCTAGATATCCAAAGTATAGGAATTTATTAAAAATTAACAGCAGACTGGGTGGTAAAAATATGAATATGAATGGTACCAAATTCTTGAACTAAATCTCAGATCTTCTAAAACTCCTCCAGACTTTTTATCTCTGAAGCTGTCTTAGTTCAAATTTAAATATAAGTTGAATTTATCATACATCAACAGTAACAGGTATCTACCACTTATAATTTTTGCCCAATCTTTAATAATTTAAGGTACATTTCATCAGCCACAATGGAAATCCAATTCAAAATACTAAACTGTTATACACATATACATGTACATATCCATAAATTTCACTTCTTTTCATTTGATTGTGCAGTTGTAATTTTTGATACCTGTATCAAATACTTGTGAAGCAATTTGTATAATTTTGCAGTTAAATTTATTATTATGCATAATAAACATATTTAATCTAAGCCAGTCTGTATTAGAACATATTAAATTTAAGCCAGCCTGTTTAAGCACATATCAAATTTAAGCAAGCTTATATAGGAACATATCAAATTCATTCAATTTTTCTGTCTACCTGGCTACAAAAAGGCCTTTCTCTCACCCTTTTTGTTGATCTTGTTACCTTAGTTCACACCTAACCAGTTCAAAGGTTACATGTATTTAATCAGCAATTAATCTATATAACATGTTTGATATTATGATATGAACGATGGTTACTTGACTTGTTTTCAAGTTTGTTTGGAAACCAACTGGCACGGTAAAAACAGACAGGAGTTGAATATTTCATGTAAATCTCAATCTTTTTTAACCACTGTTTTAAAATTCCAGGAGGATATCAGACAACAAGATGACACACCCATATCCTTCTCATATGAGCATCATTATGGTCCTATAAAAATAACATGAACACAACCTACCTGATCATTCTGATTCAAGTTTTACATTCTGTAATTTCAAGTAAATTGAATATGCAAAACAAAATATATTTGCATAAGAAAAAAAAGCTGTGTAGATTTTACATAAAAATACAGGTAATATACAATCAAATACTTAAGTTGGTCTAAGGTGCACAGGAATGAATTGGTATGTTTTTTCATTTTGATCATTAGGTATAAGATGTGCAATTGTAATAATCTAAGTGACTAAGTCACAAGTGCATTTTGTTTGTGTTTGCACTGCAGTCAAATTTGTAGCTCATAGGTCCTTATATTTTTTGACAATTTGCAGATCTTGGTTGATTATTTTTCTTTGCATCTTTTGAGAGTCCTTATTAATATTGACTTTTTGTTGAAATTTCAAGGAAAAAACCTTATGAGATCTCTTCTGTATCATATGCCCTTAACCGTGATTCAAAATGACTTAAATGTTAAATCTATTTACTTCACTGTTAAAAGTATTCACCTTTAATGGGATAATACAGACATGACATAATAACTAAATTCAGTTAAAACAATAAAATAACATTAAATCTTCCTAGTTCTACTGAAACATGCTGTGTACTGTAGATAAAGTAGAATGTATCTTCCATGCTTAAAACTATGAGGTGTATGTTCCTAGTTCTACTGAAACATGGTGTGTAGATAAAGTAGAACATATCTTCCATGCTTGAACCATGAGGTGTATGTTCCTATTTCTACTGAAACATGCTGTGTAGATAAAGTAGAACATATCTTCCATACTTAAACCACGAAGTGTATGTTCCTAAAGTTTTTTTTGTGGTCATAAGGATGATACATATTTCTATTCATAAGTCATGTTTTTTATTTAAATTCTCAAATGTTATTGTTTTTGTCTTGTAGAAAGCTTGTTGTTGATGGCAAATCTTTTTAAAGCTTCAGTTAAATCACTTCACATCTTTTCTTTACTTGTGACAATTAAAGCTAGATATATTGTATAGAAACTTGTTGTTTTGTTGAAGATAATTTATTAACTTCCAGATGCCTTTTGATTCTTTATGTCATTGGGTTGCTTTCATATTATCATACAGCCCACATCTCTTTTCAGAGCTCAGTATAACAACATATGCTAAATAAGGAAAATGTGAGCTATGTCAACATGAACCAAATGCATTGCCAACAGGTAAATAAATACCTTCAAAATCGATTCCTGTGAGAATATATTTTGGGCAAGGCTTTATATAAATGGAAGACCTCCCTTATGATCAGATGTTTTTTAATGATTCTAAAATAATGTGTTGCTGTGAGTGAGGACTTTAAACTATGTGTACTGTAGGCTTCCCTGTATTGTATTGTAAAACATGCAATCTACTCATGGTACATATAGAATAAAGGACTTTTTGTTTTTGATACTGAATTTGTAATGTAAGGGAGGTAATTCAATTTATTATCTTTAAAATGTAATGTTAATTAAATTAAACAAAACAAATTTTATAGCCTTAGGACCAAAATTTGGACCAATTAGAAAATGTGACCAACAACCAAATACTCAGTTAAATTCAGCATATGCAAAAAATTGTAATACTAATAGCATGAAAAATTGTAATACTTATATCAAAAAGTCCCAACAAAAAGAATCAAAGCTTTCTCAAAATCAATAAAGAGCAGTAATCCAAAAATATTGTTCTCTTCAATATACTGTAAAATATCATGAATCAATTGAATGCTATCCCTTATATAATGCTTAATGGTCCAATATCTATTTCATAAAGATCCAAAGACTAATACTTAAGTAATTGTCCATTAACCAGGAAACCCTTGTTTTCCCCCCTTTTTTGCCCCTAATTCCTAAACAATTTGATCCATAACCCCCATAGCCAATCCTAACCATCCCTTTGTGGTATGGAAACTTGTGGTACAATTTCAGAGAGATTCATAACCTGTTCCACCAGTTATTGTCTGAAAACTAGAAAAATGCTGATTTGGGCCCCTTTTTGACCCCTAATTCCTAAACTGTTGGGACCATAACCCCCAAAATCAATCCCAACCTTCCTTTTTGTGGTTTCAAACCTTGTGTTTAAATTTCATAGATTTCTATTTACTTATACTTAAGTAATTGTCCAGAAACCAAATGTCTTCGGACGATGCTGACGCCAATGACAAAATGATACCAATATACGACGTCGTATAGAAATAAATGGGGAATGTGTCCATGGGACACAGATGCCATGGACACAGATGATGCCCCCCTTGCATATATTGCTATAAATGGACATAACTCAAGAACTGTAAAAGTTACGCTACCCAAATTTGTACTTGATCTGAATTTTGTGGTAATAAGAATTGTGTACAAGTTTCATAACATTTGGTTGAGACAAACTTAAGTTAGAGAACGGAAATGAAAAATTCAGCAATTATTCCATTTGTAAAGGCATAACTCTAGAACTGTAAAAGTGACGCCACCAAATTTGTACTTGATCTGAGTTTTGTGGTAATAAAAATTGTGTATAAGTTTCATAAATCTGGTTGAAGCAGACTTGAATTAGAGAACGGAAACGAAAAATTCAGCAATTTTTCTATTTGTAAAGGGGCATATCTCTAGAACGGTAAAAGTGACGCCACCAAAATTCAAACTTGATCAATGGTTTGTGTTAATAATCATTGTGCATAAGTTTCATTACATTTGGTTGCGGCAAACTAAAGTTAGAGAACAGAAACGAATATTTCAGCATTTTTTTCCATTTGAAAAGGGCCATAACTCTAGAACATTTGGTTGAGAGGCAAAATAAAGTTAGAGAACAGAATTTTTCCATTTGTAAAGGGGCAAGAACGGTAAAAGTGATGCCAGCAAAATTCAAACCTGATCTGTGTTTTGTGGTTATAATTATTGTGCATAAGTTTCATAACATTAGGTTGAGGCAAACTAAAGTAAGAGAACGGAAACCAATTTTGGGACGTACGTACGGACAGACGGACAAGGGTAAAACTTAATGCCCCCTCCGCTACGGCGGGGGCATAAAAAAGTTATCACACAATCATTCAAAAAGGCTAAACTAACCTAACTGAAACAATGAAAAGTGTTTTATTCACCAAAATACAAGTGTGTTTCTGTAAAAAATTCACTTGATTTTGTGAATGAAAGGGAAAGAAGATCCTTACCCCGTGCACTCGCACATGTCAATTGCGAACTGACCCAATAATTTTTGTTACCACTACCAGTGCACTGATACTGACATTATCAGCGAGTACACATCAAAGGAAAAATGCACAAATTTACGATAAAAACATTTAAATGAAACGGGTGAATTGTGTTCTACTGTAATAAAAACAGATGTTTAGTAGAGTAGATAAACTTTCATAAGAGCATTTCAAAAAGACTTAATAAAAAAGATGATCACAGTAAATTGAGCAACTACTTTAAATTTAAACATAATTTCACTTTTGAAGATTACTTCAATATTAAGAACAGAGATAAGAGAGTTATACTAACTAGATTTAGAATAAGCAATCATTGTCTCCGCATAGAGAGAGGCCGTTATGAACGAAAAATTGATGAACATGTAAAAAATATTACACTGCCAAGATCAGAGAGAACATGCCAGTTTTGTTCAATGAACTCGGTTGAAGACGAAGAACATTTTTTATTTAAATGTACCCTTTATAATAAGGAAAGAAAAACCTTTCTGGATGAACTCTTTACAAAATACCCATATCTATCCCAAATATCTGATAGTAATCTGCTTATTTGGATCATGTCAAACGATAGCCTTGATTTTAACTCTAAATTATGTGAATTGCTATCCCCATTTTACACATTGAGAAACTAAATATTTGCTTAACTGAAACTTATAAAACTTATTTATAGTCTTCACCAGTTCATTGTCACATTATACTTGAATTGTTTTTTTTTTCTTTTCTGGGCAGTAAGAGTTATCCTTCGTTCAATATATACAATGTAGGCAACTGACTCTCCTCATAAAAAAATTAAAATACATTGTGTCTGTATTTTTATCTGTATTTTATTTTTCATTTACATGTTGTACTGTTAAATCAATCATCCTTAATCAGAACGATAGTTGTATGTGTGTGTGTATGCGAGTGGGAGAGAAAGGATTTTTATTTTTACTTTATGTGATTACATGCTTGTTATGAGCCCTATGATTAGGAAATAAAATATCTTTATCTTATTTCCATTAAAATGAACATGGAAGGATAAGACTTCAAAATATCCAACAACCAACATACTTGAGTTATTTAGCATGTATCAAATTGTCATACAATCATAAATGACCAACAAACAAAGTAAAAAAAAAAAATGAATTTTCTTTTTCCTGTCCTTATTCATTTTAATGAAATAGCCCCAATGCTGAGAAAATAAATTACCTTTAGATATGGTTAAAGCGGGAGACCACTGTGAACGTAATATATCAAGACATATGCTACCATTACTGTTTATATTGGGGTGATATATCTTAGTTGTGAATGAAACCTGAAATGGACAATATATATATATATATACAACACAAATAAAATACAATCATCATCAAACCATTTCTCTAATGAACAAACAATATATGTACTGTTAACATTGTTGTTGAAGACAACTTTAAGTTATGTCTTGCAAATGTAATTGTTTAAGCAGTGATTCCAAAGGGCTAAGATTTTGACTAGACAGTACATCCTCTCATTGTTCAGTCTTAAAGCGGGAAATTGCTGTTGTTGGAGGTTATATAATGATATACTTTTTCATATGACCTCAATTTTATTCACTGTAGTTTCAAGACAAAACCTAATTTACAGAAGGAACAATATGTAATGAACTCATTTGAAAACAGTTTTACTTGAAATCCATTTAAAATTTTAAATCTGATATGTTTTGTCACTTCTGAATACAAAAGGGAAACCATAGTCCTCGTTTCTGAATTTTGTCTCTTTTAAGCCATTTTTCTCTTTTCTTTATTTATTTTGCAATTAATTTTTTATTCTCTTAGTATTCTTTATATTTTAGCAGTCATTATTTTCTATTTTTCTATATTTTACCACCCATTATTCTTTATTTTATTGCAATTTTTCTCTATTCTTTATTTTTTTACCCACATCTGTAAACCACATCCTAACACTCATTTTAGAGCTGGAAAACGCAGCAAAAGTGAAAATCATCAAATTGAAATTGACCTCCATTTAGTCATCAATAACAACATATAAAATCAGAAAATCATTGGTTGAACGGTTCATAAGATTATTTTATGAAAACGACATCAAGTGCAATTTAAAAATCTATCAAGAACCATAACTCCTGAACAGTAATTATAAAATGAAAATCTTCAATATTGAACTTGACCTCCATTTTGTCATCACTAACATTATATCAACATCTGAAAAGCATTGGTAATTGCACAGAAACAACATGAAGTGCAATTTTCAAATATATCAAGGACAATAATGTAGTCCTGATCAACATAAGTGAAATTGTCAATATCAATCTTGACCACATTTTGTCATCAGTAACAACATATTAAAATTTGAATAGTTCAAATACTATTAGTATTACTATGAGTTATCATTTTTTAACACCATTTCTTTCTTCATCCTTCCAATTTTAAAAATTTTTTGTAAGGATATTGTTATTCTCTTATGGTTGTGGCCTTTTATCTATTTCTTACATGAAGCAGGGCTCACGCTACCAGGCGACTAGGGCGAAGAAGTCGCTTTCCCGTCCGTCACTTCGCTTTGCCCGACCCTCAAAAGCGAAAACAAGTAGCCCTGTTGTTTACGATACTCGCTTTCAGTCGCTTTCGTCATCGGACATTTTCAATTTTTACCAAGTTGATAAAACATCAATTTCTTATTGATTATTAAAGAAATTCAGACATAAACGATTCATTTTCTTAAGAAAAGGGGTTTAAGCATTGACTTTACAGTGTGTAGCAGGTTATTTAATAAAAAGACAACTTTTTATCACTGCATGCACTTCCGGTACTTGTTACTCAGACAGCGTACATCAATCTAACTTTCGGCCGCAAAATAAGTTTGTTACTTCATTTGAAAGTGATAAAAGTTGCCTCCAGTAAATGTTTGATCCATTTATTGCATTAAAAACGTCATATTCCTTTCCAAATAGTTTGTCAAACATCGTTTATTTTTGTAAATTTTCTTCGTCCGCCATTAATCTTTTACTAACTACGGATCGATACCGGACCAACTATGACGGAAATCCGTATTTTTACAATAATAACTACGGACGCTTGAATGGAAAAGGTGACAGAAGAATATTGATCCCAAAAGGAAAAATTACGCATTCCACACGCATTAACAGACTTTTGGTTAGATCTAATTGATTAATGTATATAATTCCATATAATTTATATGGATTGTTTCAAAATATTGATTAAAGTTGCTTAACTACTAATTTCAATATATTATGGCCCAGCTTAACTTTGTATATCTTTTGATGAGAAACACTGAATTTCATATCATTGTAAACAAGATAGTTTTAATTGAATTGTAATTCATATATTATAATTTCTTTACCTTTTTGACCTAAAAAAAAATTCTTTTTAGTGCTAGATATTTAGTTGGTAGTTTCTCACAAGAACCTACACTTAAACAACTTTGAATTTGAACTGTTAATTTAATTGTATACTCAGATATGAATTGAACAATATAAAAAGAACATTATTTACATATGACCCTTTATACTATAGTAAAATCAAAACATTGTAGCGCAGGGCACGAAGGAGCACTTCTCTTTCAAATCTCACCACTTCTCCCTATCAGTTTCAAAAAGAGAAGTCACTTCTCCCTATGATTCTGAAGTAGTGTGAGCCCTGATGAAGAGATATTTCTCGTATCACACTGCACAGAGTGCCACCAAAATTTCGTACTTGATCTGTGTTTGGTGGTAAAAAGCATTGGTTATAAGTTTCATAACATTTGGTTGAGGCAAAGTAAAGTGAGTGAGTAAACAGCTAATCTACTAATTTTTCCATTTATAAAGGGACAGTACTCATAAACTTTTGTTTATGCAACTAATAAAATGCTCGCAGGGCGCAGCTTGATACGACCGCAGAGGTCAAACCCTGAATAGTTGGGGCAAGTATGGACACAACATTCAAGCTTGATACAGCTCTGAATTTGGATTGTGATTAAATATTTGACACAGCATAGGTTTCTGACACAGAATGAATGTGGTCTAAGAACTTAAAAAATTTAAATTGGACATTCACCTATTATGGTCCAATATCCAAAATCTAAATACATGGTTAGATTCAGCATATCAAAGAACCCCAATAATTCAATTTTTGATGAAATCAAACAAAGTTTAATTTTGGACCCTTTTGACCTCAATGTGGGCAAAGTTGATAACGGGGCCCAAAAATCAAAAATCTAAATACATGGTTAGATTCAGCATATCAAAGAACCCCACATATTCAATTTTGGTTGAAATCAAACAAAGTTTAATTTTGGACCCCGATTTGGACCAACTTGAAAACTGGGCCAATAATCAGAAATCTAAATACATGTTTAGATTCAGCATATCAAAGAACCCTAAGAATTCAATTTTTGTTAAAATCAAACTAAGTTTAATTTTGGACCCTTTGGACCTTAATGTAGACCAATTTGAAAAACGGGACCAAAAATTAAGAATCTAAATAAACGGTTAGATTCTGCATATTAAAGAACCCCAATAATTCAATTTTTGATGAAATCAAACAAAGTTTAATTTTGGACCCTTTTGACCTCAATGTGGAAAAAATTGATAACGGGGCCCAAAAATCAAAAATCTAAATACATGGTTAGATTTAGCATATCAAAGAACCCCATATATTCAATTTTTGTTGAAATTAAACAAAGTTTAATTTTGGACCCCGATTTGGACCAACTTGAAAACTGGGCCAATAATCAGAAATCTAAATACATGTTTAGATTCAGCATATCAAAGAACCCTAAGAATTCAATTTTGTTAAAATCAAACTAAGTTTAATTTTGGACCCTTTGGACCTTAATGTAGACCAATTTGAAAACGGGACCAAAAATTAAGAATCTAAATAAACGGTTAGATTCGCATATCAAAGAACCCCAATAATTCAATTTTGATGAAATCAAACAAAGTTTAATTTTGGACCCTTTTGACCTCAATGTGGAAAAAATTGATAACGGGCCCAAAATCAAAAATCTAAATACATGGTTAGATTCAGCATATCAAAGAACCCCATATATTCAATTTTGTTGAAATCAAACAAAGTTTAATTTTGGACCCGATTTGGACCAACTTGAAAACTGGGCCAATAATCAAAATCTAAATACATGTTTAGATTCAGCATATCAAAGAACCCTAAGAATTCAATTTTGTTAAAATCAAACTAAGTTTAATTTTGGACCCTTTGGACCTTAATGTAGACCAATTTGAAAACGGGACCAAAATTAAGAATCTAAATACAGGGTTAGATTCGCATATCAAAGAACCCCAATAATTCAATTTTGATGAAATCAAACAAAGTTTAATTTTGGACCCTTTGGACCTCAATGTGGACCAATTTAAATACGGGCCCAAAATCCAAAAACTTAATGCACGATTAGATTCAGCATATTAAAGAACCCCAAGAGTTCAAGAATAAAACCCCATTGAAATTGGTCAAGAAATAAGCAATTTATACAAAGTATCTTCTTTTGCACAATATTGTGCAATTGAATATTCTTGCAATTGCACAATACTGTGCAATTGAATATTTCTGGCTATTATAATACTGTACAATTGACAATTTCTTGCTATTGTGCAATATTGTGCTATTGGATATTTCTTGCTATTGCGCAATACTGTGCAATTGAAGATTTCTTGCTATTGCGCAATACTGTGCAATTGAAAATTTCTTGCTATTGCACAATACTTATTATATAATAATTTACACATCCTGTTTGGTGTGTATCTCCTGCCATATCATTATTATTTGCTTTTAAATATAAATCAGAAATAACCAACTTAAAATGGAAAATTTTGAAGAAAAAAAAGGAAAAAAAAAAAAAAAAATCCCTCCCCCAAATTTTTGAACCCCCTTATGATTCATCACCCCCAAACTCAATCCCAGCCTTCCCTTTGAGGTATGGTACCTTGCAGTACAATTTCAGAGAGATCCATACACTTGAACACAAGTTATTGTCTGGAAACTAGAAAAATGCTTATTTTTGGCCCCTTTTTGGCCCCTAATTCCTAAACGTTTCAGGCAATTACCCCCAAACTCAATTCCAGCTTTCCTTTGTGATATGGAACCTTGTAGTACAATTTCAGAAAGATCCATACACTTACACACAAGTTATTGTCATGAAACTAGAAAAATGCTTGTTTTCTGCCCCTTTTTTGGCCCCTAATTCCTAAAATTTTGAGGCAATTACCCCCAAAAATCAATCCCAGCATTCCCTTTGTGATTTGGAACCTTGTGGTACAATGTCAGAGAGATCTATACACTAACACACAAGTTATGTCTGGAAGTTACAAAAATGCTTATTTTTGGCCCCTAATTCCTTAACTGTTGGTACCACAACCCCCAAAATCAATCCCAACCTTCCTTTTGTGATATTGAACCTTATGGTAAAATTTCATAGAGATCCATTCACTTAAACTAAAGTTAGAGTGCGAAAACCAATGCGTCTTCGACGATTTACACGCTAACGTCATACCAATATCGACCACAAAAATTTTTTGCGGTCGTATAAAAACATTTAACAATGTGTGTCACTCAGAATATTTTTAGAAAGCATTGTTGGCCACCTCCTTCAAATCTCTCAATACTATTAGTATTACTATGAGTAATCATTTTTTTAACACCATTTTTTTCTTCATCCTTCTTTTTTTTTTAAATTTTTTGTAAGGATATTGTTATTCTCTTATGGTTGTGGCCTTTTATCTATTTCTTGCATGAAGAGATATTTCTCGTATCACACTGCACAGAGTGCCACCAAAATTTCCTACTTGATCTGTGTTTGGTGGTAAAAAGCATTGGTTATAAGTTTCATAACATTTGGTTGAGGCAAAGTAAAGTGAGTGAGTAAACAGCTAATCTACTAATTTTTCCATTTATAAAGGGACAGTACTCATAAACTTTTGTTTATGCAACCTCAAGTTAGAGAACAAAAACAAATTTTGAAGGATGAAAAGACGCCTCCTATCGGAGAGGGCATAAAAAATACATCCCATGACCTAACAGCTGTATGGTTTCATTTTCTTTTAACAAACTTGTACTTGTATGTTTCAAAATAAAAAAGATACTTACTGGACCCATTATTGTGGCTTGCCAATGAAATACTGAAAATAAATTGAACAAAATCATAATTATATATATAATGAAACATATAACAATAGCAAACTTGTCATTAATTACATTTGAAAACATTAAAGATTAAGATTAAAGATATATATATGAACATTCTTTCCAGTTTACATTTAATTTTGTATTTAGGTTTCCCTTTTTTTAAAGATCAATATTAGTCAAACCTGCCTTTAGTCTTAACAGGCATCTCATACAAGGAATGACACTGTCTGTGTTTTACAATGCACAGAGCTAGATGTAGTACCCTGATCAACATACCTATCAAAAGAATTCAGCTAGAAGTATTGCTAAAGGTGTCCACTATGACTTTGAGATGAAGAGCAGCAATAAATGCTCCAAGACATTCCTTTGACATATAATTTTAAGTCATGTATTTGGGGATTTTGTGTCAATTATTTTATCATATTCCTACTTTTCCATTGTAATTTTTTTCTTTTATGAATGAATGAATCTTTGTATTTAGATGTCTTATACATATAGGACATAAACATGTATCTTACTTCCCTTGGGGGAGTCTACATGTATGTATTTCATTTTACCAAATCAACACACAAATGTACCTCTGAAGTTTTAAAATAACATAAATACATTATATATTTAGACCACAAAGTTTATCAACATCAAATGCTACCGTAAAGTCTATCAACATTAAATCCTTTAACTACAAAAACATATAAAATTGTGCCTTCCAGTCATTTAATGCAGAACAAGTATATGACTAAACTTGTACATTACTGTGATACAATTACTTTGGTCCTTTGAATGGCTCTTGTGGACATACATGTAGCTTTACTTACAATCATCCCCTACTGGACCTGCTGAGCATTGTGCTGGTGGGTCTCTGCCTAAATCTTGTAACTCCTGAAAAGTTAATCATAATTATTTATGAGCTGATTTTTGAAAAAGCTCAAAGGGGAAATCATTGCACAATCAGTTGAATTTCTATCTTCTTAAATGAATATTGTGCACCAGAATTCTATTTTTTGCTGATAAAATATATAATAAATACATATGAATGGAGTTTTATGATGAATTATTCAAATTTGATGGAAAAATCAATATGATTAGGATTTGTCATTGAATTTATCAAGTTATAGTGTTTCCTACATCATGTCTAATGGGAGGATGAGATTTTAACAAGGCCCTGCCCTTTTCTGTAGATATTTCGGCCCTGTCCTTTTTCTGGTAAACGGACAGAAAGTCACAGGACAGAAAAGTCACAAATTTGATAGGACAAAAAGAATTTCTTTGTATTTCATTTATTCATTTTACAGTTTAGGACATTGTTCATAAGCCTTGATTAATGAAGATTTATCAAATTTGAATCATGCAAAGGATATATTTCCTGGCACAATGACGCAATTCAAGTACGAAGCCACTTTGACAAATTGTTTTCTTAACAATTATTTTATAATTATTGATATTTTTAGAATAAATTTTGTTAACAAAGTTGTTTTATATATAATAGTTCATGAAAAGTACAAAAAATGTTTTTAAAAATAAGTGTTTTTTTCTTCAAAGAAAAAATAATCTCAAAACTGAATTGCGACTTTTTGTCCTTGACTTTTTGTCCGTAACTTTTTGTCCTGTGACTTTCTGTCCCACATTCCTTTTTCCATATCTTATTTTATAAAGCCATGTCATATTCTTAAGGATTAGTAAGTACTGTGAGTCATCTACAATAAGACCAACTGAGTTATTTCTCTTTGGATGCAAAATGTTAAGCAGTCATTTCAGGTGGCTGGGGCATCTTACATGTAATTAAAATCATAGATTTTTTTAATAATTTGTCAAAATGAAGTTTTTATCATGCTTTTTTCAAAATATAATAAAAAGTAGGGGTCACTGGACTTTTTTTCACGCTACAGGTTGTGCAAAATGGTCAGATTTTGTATACTGTAAATTCAGAAATAATTGCGAGGTTTTTATTAATGCGAATAATGCGACTCGGTGAGTATCGCAATAATAAGAACTCGCATTTTGATAACTAAACCATAGATCTGTATGTAGATTTTTCTAAAATCGCAATAATTAAACTCGCATTCTTGTCCATTTTTAAAAAATCGCAATAATAAATGCACGCAATAATTTCTGAATTTACAGTAGATTATGCATGGAAAATACAATTTTGTGTGATAAAAAGAAAACTACATGATAGAATTTTCAGATAAAACGTGAGAAGATAGCTCTTATAACATGCTTTCAGATATGAAACAGAAAAAATGGGGTTTCCGAACTTGTTATCTGAGTTATCTCCCCTTATTTGGCAAAGTTGAAAAAAATGAATCAAACACAAATATGGTGTTTTTTAGAATTTACAGCCGTAAATATGATTAAACACATAATTTTCTATATTTACATCAAAAGTCTAATGTATGAATTACATACTACATGTACTCCCAAAATTAGCACATTTCATTAAAGATCTAGACCAACTGTTATCTGCTACTTCAAAATCCAAGATGGAGGAAGACACCCGAGTCACCTTAATGGAATTTCACAATCTTTTAAGTCACCAAGTACAAATACTTTTGAATTTTGAATATAATTAAGACAGTGCCTTTGAATGTTCTCAAATTTTAAAATGTATACAATTATGAGGAAAACCAGGCAATAGTTTGTTATAATTGTACAATACATTTTTTTTGTACATGGGATGTTGCGTAATAACTCAGCTGACTGTTTATATTTTCATTTAGTACAACCGTTTAACTATTCAGTCTGTCAAGTGCAGGGATTGGTGGAGTCTAAAGACAGCGTTCTTTCTGCTCTCAGGGGTTCAAATTAACATTTGGTACTGGAAGGTCCAGGACCTTTGACACTCCAAACTGAAAGGTCCACAACCTAAATTCCAGGTCCTACTTTAACTTAAAATATTTCATAGCTCCGTAAGATACAAAATAAATGTGCTTTTGGTGTACGGTTTATATTTCATCATCAAAGATGTAATTTGTCACCTCAGCATGGAATTATCATTTTTATATTGTATTTGATCATCAAACCCGGAATTTCCCTTATCCGTCCCCGGAAACTGATCCGGTATTGTAATTGTCTTCATTTCCAGTTTATGGCATCCATTGTTTTTTCAATGTTGTTTTTGTCAGGCAGATACGATTTTACTCCGGATTTCCACATTACTTGTTGGCGATTTTTGGTATAAAGCTAGCGGCTGAACAAAAAGAACATCGCTGTCGTGAATAATAAAGATGAAAATAAATTTTGAGATCGTTTGGAAATTTTGGTTAAAAAGGTCGGCAAAGTTAATTTTTATTTTCTTTCAAATTGAAGGTCCGTCGGGCATAGCTAGTAACTAAAACGTTTCATACATGTATATGCTCATTATGTATTAGAATGTATAAGTAATTAATTAGTAAATAGGAAGTTGATGAGCTATGACTGACCTAAAATTTTTGCAAAGTTATCAGCCAATTGCAAGGCAACTTTGATTTATATACATTAAAACTCAAATTGTTTTGACACTACATGTATTATGTTGAGCAACTAAAAAGCAATGCATACATTGTATGATCTTGGCCATGGAAGACTTGACAATTTAAACACAAATCATCATGTACATCCTGGCCAAATATTCTAATTTAACTCTGAATGCTGTCTTTTGATCTTGAAAAGGCTTATATCCAATGCAAGTTTCATTAAATTTCAGGAAGGTTTGACAAAGTTATTGATGTCTAATTAAAAATTAACAACAGACTCAATGTTTATGCAGAAAGAATAAAGTATTGCTATGACTAGCTTCATGACAAAATGTGACAAGCTTGCAAAAAGGTAATAAAACACTTCAGGTTGAAAAAATAATTACTTAGTCAACCATTATTTCATACAAGGAAACTAACTGCAGTTAGAAGTGTGTAATACATGCTGTCTAATAAACAATGTAGAGGAAGGGACAAAAAACACCATCATTACATATATATATGAATTACAATATAAATGTAACAGTAACATTTTTAGAAGTACTCATTTGGTTATTATGAATAATCTAAATAAATACTTCCATATACATTGTACATGGAAAAGCTACATGCATTTACTGTAAATGTAAATTTTGAACAGAAACAGAGTAAATAAACAAGTGGACTCATCAGAAACCAATGATAATGCAGTTGAGAGGTCAAGTAAACTGTGTTTATGCTGTGGTATTAAAATCAAAAGTAATTTAAAGGGGAAAATTTTGCCATATGCATGAAGGTTTGTGACAAGACTGCCATTATCGTGAAATAAAAAATTTCAATGCTTTATCCTTTAATATTTAATTAAAAAGGATCTTCCCCATTATGTTCACCAGATAGGGTTCGATATATCAAGTCAAACATAACGATACAATTATTATGCAAATTGGCTTAATCTAATTTAAATAATAAGAAATAAATGTAATTGATATTCTTTTACTGTGAATACAGAACCACCCTTAATTGTACCATTGGTGGTCCTTTACCACCATGCTAAAATAAAGATTTTGAAAACTCTTGACACTAGAAAGAAATATCATCAGGGCAAGATCTTCCCCATTACAAAAATGTATGTACAAAAGAATAGGGTTCGAAATAAAGTCAAAAAGACAGTATAACAAGCTGAATTTGCCTGATTTATGAAGGGACTACAAACATTGCGACAAAAGTGAAATAACCATTGCTCAAATTGCATCAATACTACAACAACAGTTATCATGGTTATACAGAAAAATACCTAGTAAATAAATAATTTCAAAAATGAATTGTGCATCATCAGGGCACCATTATTGGAATGGTGTTATAAAGCTGTATTGCCAGTTATTTTCATATCTATATTTCACTTTATATTCCATATACTAATGCTCTGTGCTTGTTGTTTTTTTGTGTATTATAATAGCTTTGTCTGTTGCTGGTCCGTCATTTTGAAAATTAACATCTTATATCATGATTTACATGTATGATATGTCATTTAGTGTCAAATAAAGGAGTATATCAATAAACGAATGATTTAAACGGAAGCAAGTTGACTCGCACCATTGTAAACTCGTACCACGTAAACTCGTACCAAAAAGTTAACTCCACCAACGTAAACTCTCATACCACTGGGAAGTCGTACCAATCAGAACTCGTACCACTGCAAACTCGTACCATTAAAAGTTGCAGTATAAAACAATATTAAGTCAATGTCAGAAAATATAAACTTTTTGTATTCGGCACAAAGCGAGAGACGGACTCGGTAAAACCTCGCACTTCCCCAGTTTCTCAGCCTCATACAATAAAGTTCATATTTTCTAACATTGACCTAATATTGTATATATATGTACATGAGAAGAATGATAATGACCTATCAAATTTATGAAATAAACCATAGTCATATTCTGCTACAAAGTGCTGAATATTGTATATAAATAAATTTCATACTTTCTAACTGTTGGTCATAAACAATTTTAAACCTTTAAAACACAATAAATAAATTCTTTCATTAAATAAAATTCCTTTTAGAAACAATAGAAAATACCCAAATCTATTCAATGTTACTGATTTGGAATGATTAAAATTAAATCAAATAGTTGTCAGTAAAAGTTTAAAAAGAGTCTATTCAAGGAGACAACAAAGCCAATCTGCCACGGTTTTCTCTATCCAATTAGACAAGGAAAATTAACTACAAATTGGTCATTGTAATTTCAAATTATAAACTTTTACAGATTTAAGAGGTATTGAGTAAAATTAAAGTATATATTCATCATTAAACACCATTTGAATGCATTATAATAAGTTGGTGCGAGTTTACAATGGTATGAATTTACCGTGGTGCGAGTTAGCAGTGGTAATGAGTTTGCATTGGTACGATAGTTTTTTAGTGGTACGAGTTGACATTGATACGAGTTTACAATGGTACGAGATAACTATAATTCATTTAAACCTGTTAACCACTTCCTTACTTTCAGATTACATGTCTAGTGGAAATTATATCAAAAATTTCACAACAGACTTCTTTATATAGGTCAGGAATACTAATTGGCACGAAAATATATAATTTCAGTGTATGGAACCTTTACTACAGAACTGGGGTTAAATATCCCTTACTTGGAAACCTTTGCTGGACCCTCCAAATTACCAGTTATGTCCCCCTGGTTTATCTAGTGCTCACTATTAATAACTAACATTTTGACTGCGCAGACCTTTTTGTACAAACCATTACACGAATACATTAAGATGTATAATAATTGAATCCTTTGAATGAAAACCAATATGTTACATTTGATTTACGCTAAGAATGCAAACCTTGCTTTGCTCGTGAACTTGAATAAATGGCGGAAACCAGACAATATTCCTAGAAAACACTTCCATTATCTGTTCAAATTGGGTTTCAGTTCCTAAAGAATTACATTAAGTTCATTTATCACTTCGTATACTTACCTTATTTATTCGTTTTAAAGCCATTTTGTGTGTTATTATATGTATGATTAATGTTTGAGTGAGGAGCAAGTGATCTTCCTTTCCTTACAGATCCGGAACTAACGAAAAGACATGCGCAGTCCAATTCGTTAGTAACAATTCTATGGAACACATCAAATAACATAATTTCAAAAAAGATCCCCAAAGAGGCACCAGAAAAGATATATGTAAACATAAACGATGCTCACAGTGAGACTTCTTAGTTTAAACTAAACACGGATTTATCAATATAAGTAAATCAAAGTTTCAAATGATATTATTGAGCTGGAGAAAAGTGATATATATGGCAATGCTTCAAATGTAATTTAAATTTACTGAATGGTTTTGCTGCTAAAATGAAAAGATTATTCAAAAAATAATTCAATCATAAAATCAAAATACTTTTTGAAATATCGATTGCTACATGCTATGGGGAGCAAATGATAAAAAAATGTATTTGATTTGTAAAGGCAGAGATGTGTATCATATGTCTGGTAAAAGCAGATACAAATATATGCATGTCTCAGGCTGGTAAAGGGTATTTTAGATCTATATAAAAAAAAAAACGTAATAATATTCAAGCAACC